>CAUYTI010070938.1:0-18012 GCA_963575145.1 Galago senegalensis | reverse complement strand
GGGTGGGTAGAGGAAGGGTGATTGTTGGGATCATGCCTATGGTTCATCCTATAAGGGTACATGTGAATCTCTCTAAATGTAGAATATAAATGTCTTAACACAATAACTAAGAAAAAGTCATGAAGGCTATGTTAACCAGTTGGATGAAAGTACTTCAAATTGTATACAGAAACAGTACACTGTACCCCATGACAGTATTAGTGTACACTGTTATTATTTAATAAAAAAGACAAAAACAAAATAAATAAATTTTGTAAAAAAAAAAAAAAATAGTCCCAGCTGCTTGGGAGGCTGAGACAAGAGAAAGAGAATCACTTAAGCCTAAGAGTTTGAGGTTGCTGTAAACTGTGACGCCACACAGTTAAAGGCGAGGCAAAAACTCTGAGAAGACATCTCAGCAAAAAAGACACACAAATGACAAGCATATAAAAAGATGTTCCACATCATACGTCATTAAGAAAATGCAAATTAAATCACAGACAGCACTGTATGCCTACTGTAACGGCTAAAACCAAACCCTGACAACCAAAAATGCTGCTGAGAATGGAAAGCGGCAGGAACACTCACGTGCTGCTGGAGGGAATGCAGAATAGCACAACCACTCTGGAAAAGTTTGGCAGTTTCTTATAAAGCCATCTTGGTCTTTCACGTTCCTTGGTATTTACCTAAATGAGTTGAACACTTACGTCCACCAAAGCCTGCACAAGGATGTTTACAGCAGCTTTCCTCATAATTGTCAAAACTTAGAAGCAACCAAGATGTCCTTCAATAGGCAAATAGCTGAGTAAACTGTAGTAGATCTATAAAATTAAGATGACCAGATTTTAACATTGGTAAATGTTGGGGGGGGGGGCTATTGGCTGAGCTGTTTATGGTTAGGGACCCTCTAGAGGGGAGTGGGGCTACTTGTTTGTTCCAGACAGTTTGGTTCCTTCTGAGCTAACTGTCCTTGCCTAGAAGGGAGGGAGGGAGCCAGTATCCTTCTGATATGATTCCACCTGGGCAACCTTGCCCAGGAGGGGAGTAGGGAGTTTACATTATTTTTTTCATTCCCAAATGGAGTTACATTAACCTCTTCATTCCCAACTGGAGTTACATTAACCTTTTCAGCAGCCAAAAACCATATATTCCCTTCCCATTCCCCCCCTTTTCCCTAGCTTGTCGTGCATGCTTTCCAAAAATCGAGACTTTTTTAAAACACTGCGGGACACGGAATAAATTGTTAAAAATCGGGACTATCCCACCAAAAGCGGGATGTCTGGTCACCTTAACAAAATGGAATGTTAACTATAAAAAATGAACTATCAATCCGTGACAAGACATGAATGAACCTTAAATGTGTATTTCTAAGTAAAACAAGCCAATCTGAAAAGGTTACATACTATATGATCCTAACTATATGGCATTCTGGAAAAGGCAAAAGCATGGAACCGGTAAAAAGATCTGGGGTTCCAGGGTCCAGTGGGGAGGAAGGGATGAGCAGGTGGAGCACAAACGATGCTCAAGGCAGTGAAACTCTGTGGTGTGATAGTGTAATGGTGAATACGTGTCATTACACAGTCAACAAAACTCAGAGAACGGGCAGCACAGAGGGATCCTAATGTGGACTATGGGTTTAGTCAATTACTCAAACTTATCAATTTTGGCTCAACAAAAGTACCACGCTAATAAAAGATATTAATAATAGGAACATTACAACAAAGTACCATGCTAATAAAAAATATTAATAATAGGAAAATTACAACAAAAGTACATTATAAAAGATATTAATAATAGGAAAAATGGTGGTGGGGTGTAATATGAGAACTTTGTACTTTCCATTCATTTTCTTGTAAACCTAAAACTAATGAAAATACTAGTCTATTAAAAATTCCTTTTTAAAAAAGGGAAGGCAGTGTGTTACCTTTGTTTCTTACTTAATGCCTAAGATTTTTAAAGGGCATTTTCAATTTTCTCCAATTTCATAAGCTTGGATTGTATTACCAAGCAAAAATAACTGAAACAGAAAACCACTCTAATGAAAAACTGCCTATCATGTCGTAGGCCTTCCCTTTTTTTCTTTTTTCTTTGAATGCAGCTAAAATAAGAAGGGCTTTCTTTTCTCATTAACTTCCAATATGCCTAGTCATTCATTTATTTATTTTCATAGAGGTGCATTCTGTCCCACTGTGAGAGAATATGAAATGTTATTTCAGTTCCCAAGGATTTAACAGCCCTTTTCACAGCCCCTTAAAGCTGGGCCCAAGGCAGCTTTCAATGAGTTTGCACCTGGCTGGAAACCAATCTATCAGGACTTAAATGTTAAATTCCTCTATTAAGAAAATTTGGGGGTGAAAAGACAGTAAAGCCCATATCCTCGCCTGGAGAAAAAACCCATACATGCTTACCTTGAAAAAGAGTGGAGTATAAACTCTCCCCTACAACACCAGCATGTAATCAGTGTTGCCAGTTGTTTGAGAGGAGGAGTAACTCAGTTCAGGAAGATGATGTGTCTATGAAAGCACAAACCACCTTAAAGTGGACAGCTACTTTCTCCCCTGCTGCTTAAGATTGATATAAAACCTAGTATTATAAACAACAGCATTTTTATCGTGTTAAATGACATGTTGAATTTTCTCTGGTTGTGCTTTTAAAAAACAAGGCCCTCCTATTAGCTTTGAACACAGTACAGCAATATTTTGAATACATAGAGATAGCCCAGGGGTTCTCAAAGAGTGGTCCCAGCATCAGCATTACCAGGGAACTTGTTAGAAATGTAATTCAAATCCAGAACTACTGAATCAGAAAATCTGGGGATGAGACCCAGCCTTCTGGAGGACATGTGTAGCAGGCAGCTGAGTGTAATGATTACTTCTACCTAAAATGAGATGCTAAACACCTTCCAGATCACTGGTGAGCCAGCCCCCAGCAAAGCTCTTGCCTTTGAATTCTACCACCACCATCACGAGAGGGAGATGTGACCCTGGGTAAGTTAAAAAAACTCTCTGGTCCTGTGAGACAGTGACAATATTCGCCTTTCAAATAGAGAGGGCTGGAATCAGTACAGTCAAGTGCTTACTGGATCCCTGGCCCACAGTAAGTTCTACTATAAGCCAGTGAGTTCTGCTTCTTTAAATTTTTGAGAGAGTCTCTCAGGGCACTTTGTCCAAATCAAAGTTTATAGGGAACCTCTCCCAATGTCTTTGCCTTAGCATCCACAGGGAGAAATGGGCAGAGTAACGAACAATAGATAGTATCTTAAGCCTTTAAACACATCTGGGAATTTATTTGATAATTACTTTTGCAAAATACAATGGCAATTTCATAGCTGGAGGAGAACTTGGAAATTACAAACCCTTTAATTTTAGAGATCAGAAAACAGAGGGTTAACAACTCATCTGAGATCACACTCTGTGTGGTGTGACTTGCATAGGTACATCCCCTGAGCCACTGACGTCTGGGAACTCAGCCAAATGTAGGATAAGGGACACATGGGCTGGGAGGAACAGAAACATTCTGAACTTTCGCTCTCAGGAGTTTTTTTCAGAGCCAGCTACCTTCTCTGACTCACAAGTACAGCTTCTATTGTGTATTATCAGGGTGTAGGCCTCTACATTTAGTGTAAGAAGCTAGAAGTGAGGAAACCATACTTAACAGAGTAGACATATGTCCAAGTCCAAAGAAAAGTGAAATGTCAGAACCCTCAGCCAAACCAGAGTCTGCTGGGAACTTACGTTGAGGGGAGAAGTCCTGGGTAGGACGTGGACTCCATGTCAGAAAGACAGGCATGAGAAAGGAACACACGTGTACCATGGGCAAGAGCAAGTAGATGATGGAGGAGCTTTGTGGTTTGAAAGGAGGACAGGTATAAGCCATCAATGGCAAGTGGACTTTGCCAGTGAGCAACTTTCATTGCCTTTGCTCAGAAGATTTTTGATTTCCTGACCAAGTCAGATCAGTCCACTGTAGCTGGTTGGGGTCTGTAGGTATAAATACTGAAGATAGTGAATAAAGGATCCCTGACTAATTCCTGCCCCATCTTCACTACCTCCAGGTCCGAAGGTGATCTTTAGAATATCATAAAACCCTCCGTGTCTTGTATGTGCCTCATATCCTACAAACTAATTTTTGCTTTTGACTTTGGTATTGAGAAACAAATGCTGGGGGAGGGGGCAGGAAAAACGAAAAAGAGAAACAAATGCTTAATCTGTTATGTAAGTTAAATAAGAATAATACTGAAATCATGGCCAAGCTGAAAGACCAGTTATTTCTCCCAAATACAGGCTTACTTATTGAACTAATAAACCATTCATATGGAAATATGAACAGCTATTATCCTCTAGTGTCTGATGAATTTGAAATAGTACCAGCATGAATACATTTGATTTAGAAGCCGTTTTGGTTTAGAAGTTATTTCCCTTTAGAAAACAACAATTTAAGCTCAGGTTGAATATTTGAATAAGTTTAGAAGAATCTCTCAAAACATATTTCAATGACTCTCAAAAAATCTGCTATAGAGGCCTCAGAAATCCAATAAATAATGAACAATTTTGATTTGTACAATTCATACTTAGAGCACAAGTGCTGAAATAAATTATGGCATTTAAACTGGAATCCTAGTCTTTTAGGGGAAAAAATTAAATGAAGTTTGAAGTTTGCACTTATAGAATATTGAATGATGATAGTTGGTGGGCTTTAATCAGAAACTAAAATAGCTTTTGTTGGGTTTATCTTTGTGTAATTGAAATGAATTAAAATGAATGTCCATTTTCTAATTGCTCACTGGATTTAATCAGTTATGATGGACTTGACCAATGGACTTGGAAGTAGTGAGATAAAAGCCACAAAAAGACAAGTGAGTTTGTGCACTTGCTGAAGTCATTAGCTCTTGTGGGTTTTGCTGCTTGCTATATGCACATCACATCTGCCTCTCACCTAGTTCAGGAATGTTGGTTTCCCAGAAAATGCACAGTACAAGTTGTACCATTATTAGCTTTCTCATATGATGAGTCATATTCTGAACAGTCTTGCTTCTGTCCCACTGTAGTGCATAACTCATGCAAAAAATCTGATCTCAACTGTGTCAACTTCAAAGGGTTATAATCAGGCATATATCTGGAAGGATTTGCTCAAAGAAGAGTCTCTGTTTTTCACTTATAAAACCGGAGACTCAAACCATCTTTGAGCAATGCAAGGAGCTGAAGGCAGCTTTTCAATTTGCTAGCCTTATTTTTAAGCCTTTTGTTTTCCTTGAGTTTCAAGAAGCTCTCCAGGATAAAGGCTGTGTACATCTGACATAATTATTTGGTTTATCTTTGTAAAAGGTAAACTTTAAATTGAAATAAAAATGTCTAATGATTGGAATTGCTGCTAATAAAAGATCCCCATTCCTCAAGAAGTTTGTTGATAGTTTACTCTATTGTAAACACCATCATAGCCCAACAGATGACAAGATCATGTCTGTTGATGGTCTAGACAGTATAAAAAGCCTGAAGGCAGAAGTAAACAAAAAAACAATATTAAGTTTAAAAATGTCCAGCTCATAATAGCAGTAGTGTTTTAACAGCTGCAGCAGTCGTGGTGCCCATATCAAAAATTATGGCTAGCACTTACTGCAGTTGGTCTCCATGCCAAGCACTAGGCTTAAGCCGTACACAGATTATCTCATTTAATCCTCACATAAACTCTGTGAAGTAGGTTCTACTTTTACTTCTATTTCATAGCTGTGGAAATTGGGCTTGTAAAGGTAGAATAATGTGTGCAAGATCACAGAGCTCATCTTACAGCCTGTGCCTGGGGGTAAAGAATGGAAGCTCTGTTTGCTCACTGGCTGGTTCATCTTGGACTGGATACTGGTTACGGGTTCAGCTTCCACCCATACAAAAGAGAAGGTCGAGGGAGGGCCACCTCTTTCCAGAGGAAGGCTTTGATTTTTTTTCCCCCACTGAAAAAGCAGACCTGGATGGAAGCTGGCACTGAATATGAGTCTTTCTCCTGACTTACAGGACCACTTGAAGGTCCTACCCTGACAAGGTAGGGCAGTAGGGATCAAAAGATGAGACACTTCACCAGCCATCCTAGTACTATGAACATGAGGTGCTCCCTGGAGCCTGACCTCACTCAATAACTGGGTGCAGGCAGTAAATAACATGTATGCAGTAAGACTTCTATCGCATTTAACAGCATTTACACGGCACCCTTCCCAAAAGGTAGGAAGAAACAGATTTTCCCAGGAAGGACTTCAAATTTGCCATAGGTAAAAAAAGAAAACAAATAAAGCCAATAATAAAAAAAAAAGATACACACTCAGTAGCATAGCTAGTCAGTATATTCAAAAATCTAGTGAGAAATGAACACTAGTTAGTGATCCTACCATTTTGGTTTTTTGTGCTTTGTGAGTTTTTGTTTTGTTGGGAGGTTGATTGTTTGGTGTGTGTGTGGGAAAGACAGGGTCTCACTCTGTTACTCAGACTGGAATACAATGATGTGATCATGGGTCACTGCAGCCTGGAATGACTTGGCTCAAGTACTCCTCTATTCCGGCCTCCCAAAGTGCTTGAGATTACAGGCATGAGTCACCATGACCCGCCAACCCTATCTATTTTGAAGAAGTAAACATAAAATTGAAAAACTTAAAATGAGATGAAATTAAATGAGAAATATAAAAAATAATTTACTTTAACTCAGTTTTAAAACTGTATTATAAAAATGAAGAAAAATTAATACTATCAGGCACTAAGAGATATTATAAAGTTACAATAATTAAAATAGCCATCAAACAATGGAAACGTACAATAAGCTAGAAGTAGCACTTTAAATCACAGGGGAAAATATGGATGATTTAATCAGTCCTGTCAGGAATTCCCTTTCTGACACTAAAATTAATGAAGTCCTCATTTTTTATGCCAAAATTAATTCAAGATGGCTCAAATATCTAAACAAGCACAAAACTCCCATAAAATGTTAGAAGAAAGAATAAGGATAGTAAATAAATGCTTTCATCTCCAAGACCTCCTGAAACAGATAAGAACTATCACTTAAAATTTTGGAAGAGGCAGAAAGGTGAGGAGTAACTAAGTCGAACAGAGGCAGGTGATGGAAGTCAAAGAAAGATGCCTTACTCCTTCATGTACACAAGAATCATTTGGCAATCCCCAGATTCTGATTCAGTAAATCAGGGTGGGGCCCGGAGTGCTGCATTTCTAACACGCTTTTCTGGTCATGTGGACAGACCATGCTGCTCTGTGGTCCACACTTGGAGTAGCAAGGCTTTAGAGTGGAAGATGCCAGAACCACTGGAGAACTGCAGACACAAGAACTTCTGGCAATCAGGCTGTGTAATCTGGCTGGGATTGGAGGAGCTGTGTGACCATAAGGAACAGACCTAAAGACCAGATCCCTGAAGCCACATGCCTGCTCTCCCCAGACCAGGCAGTGGAAGGCTAGTTTACTCCCAGAAAGTTTAAATCACAGAGAACCTGGCCTTTGGGATAATGAGCACACTGATCAAAACAGGAGAGTGAGGGAAAATTTTTGGCTCACTGCTCAGCTCTGAGACAGGTGGCAGCAGGCTTGTCACCTCCAGGCAAGCAAGAGGAGGGCTGTTCTCCAGGGAAATTAACCAGCTCAAGAGAAAGTACTCTATAAGAAAAACTTAGGCTCACACCTATAATCCTAGCACTCTGGAAGGCCCAGGTGGGTGGACTGCCTGAGCTCACAAGTTCAAGACTAGCCTGAATCAGAGCTAGACCTCGTCTCTAAAAACAGCTGGGAATTGTGGCAGGCTCAAGTAGTCCCAGCTACTCAGGAGGCTAAGGCAAGAGAATCACTTGAGCCCACGAGTTTGAAGTTGCTGTGAGCTATGATGCCACATCACTTGGGCAATAAAGTGAGACTCTGTCTCAAAAAAAAAAAGATAACCTTGGTTGATCAGACTACAATTGAAATCTCTGCCCCATAAAAAAATAAATCATAATTAAAGTAAAAAGAAAAAAAAAAAAAAAAATAGGCAGTCGCAAAATATGTAAAAAAAATTGCAAATTAATTTTTACATAGAAAGCCTTTACGAAACAATAGACATTCCCCAAAAGGCAAAAACATCAAGTAATTTACAGAAAACTAAAAACACCTGAATATAAAATATATGAAAATGTGCTGAAGTTCATTTAAAAATAAAAGCAAATTAAAATGATACCTTTTTTCACACAGCAAAGTGGCCAACATTGAAAAGTTCAGTTATAGCATCAGAAACATCTCCTTTAGTTAGTGGGAATACAAACAAGTACAATCACCTAGAACAGTATGACAATACCTATCAAAATCCAAATTGACACAGCAAAGACAGATGTACAAAAACAGCCATTGTGACACTGCTTTTAACAGTACAGAACTGGAAAAGACCTAAAGACACACTGATGGGACAGTGGTTAAATAAATTATGAGAAATACATGTGTTACATGCGCTATACAATGTGTATAATACATTAAAATTGGTACACAACCATTTATAAGATAAAAGCTTAGTGACTCAAGCCTGTAATCCTAGCACTGTGAGAGGCCAAGGCAAGTAGACCACCTGAGCTCAGGAGTTCATGAGACCACCCTGAGCAACAATGAGACCCCGTCTTTACAAAAAATACAAAAACTAGCCAGGCATTGTGGCAGGCTCCTGTAGTCCCAGCTACTTGGGAGGCTGACACAGGAGGATCACTTGAGCCCAAGCACTTGAAGTTGCTGTGAGCTATGACATCAGGGCACTCTACCCAGAGCAATAGAGTGACACTCTATGTCAACAAAAAAGTTTAGTTTTTAGTATTTCCATAAAAAGATGTTCAAGATACCTTAAGTGAAAAAAAAGTGCAAAAGAGCATACACAGTTCATTAAATAAAATGTACAGAGAGATTACGTATTGCTATAGACCCAATGTTTGTGTTCCCTCCTCCTCCCACCAAATTCAGATGGTGAAGCCTAAATCCCCAGTATGATGGTAAGAAGTGGGGCCTAGAGAGGTAATTGGGAGAGTGAAGCCATCATTATGAGAAAAGATTCTAGTCTCTTTCTCCCCCTCCTCCTTTTCTCAGTCATGTGAGTGTACAGAAAAAAGACAGCCCTCTGCAAACAAGAAAGAGGGCCTTCACCAGACCCTGGATCTGCTGGTGCCCTGATCTTGGACTTCCTTGTCCAAAATGCTTATTAAATAAACATATTTCACATATTTAACACATAGACAGCCATACTAGAAAAAAATTTTTTCCTCACGACCACAGTGTTTTACAGGTGAAGCACATTAACTGCCATGTGAGTTATATTTAACTCACACTATTTGTGAGGCTGGGGTCTCATGAAGGCCACACTGTGGCCCCAGGAAAAAAGTTATTTGTCTACTGTGGCAGTCATTGTGCAAGAGACATGTGAGTTATATATGCTTCACCAGGCCCTGGGCTCACTGTAGTTCAGTGTAAAGTGAACTACCACTCACATAGCAATTAATGTGTTAAACCTTTTTTCAACCCTTTGCCTGAGATTTACCTAACTAACAGGAATGGTGAGTCTGGGTTTGCATCTGAGAGAGTAATTATACCCCACATTAACAAATGCCTGATTTTGAACCATGTCAAGACCAAACATGATTCACAGAAGTATAAGCACTACCATATCAGGGGCAGGAACTAATAACCTCAAGAAATGTTTGCTTGATATAACTGAGCCTGACAGCCTATTTTATGAGCCAATGTGCTTCCAATTTATTTTCTAAAGTGAAGAAACATTATTAACAAACAACTACATCTGAATCACTCATGGTTTCTCAGTTCAAACTCTTACACACAACTTTCATGAAGCACCAAGCAAAATATTACATATAACCACCCAGTTTTCATTAAAGTATCACTTCTAGCCTTGTTTTTTATATATGCGTTAAGTTTAATCATTGAGAAAAATTGTTTTTCTTTACCTTGTTATCTTACCAAGTCCATAAGTAGTGTGTTTCAGGCAGCTTTGAAGCTATACAGGTCAAAAAGAAAAAAATAATAAGTTCCACAATCTAAAATTCATTTTAAAGTTACTTTTAAAAGGCCACCCTTGGGCAGCGCCTGTGGCTCGAAGGAGTAGGGCACTGGCCACATATGCCGGAGGTGGTGGTTTCAACCCAGCCCCGGCCAAAAACTGCAAAAAAAAAAGGTCACCCTAGAATGTCTTTATTCTTTGAGGATAGATGCACATTCAAGTCCTCAAGGGTGATATGTTATATAATATCTGCAATTTACTTTGCATGGTACAGAAAAAAAGAGAAAAACACGAGAAACATCTTAATAATCATTGAACTATGGTAGTGAGAACAAGAGTTTTCATGGCATTTTTTTTTAGCTTTTTCCATATTTGATCATTTTCATAAAGGTAAAAAAATACTAACATATTCCATCCTACAGGTATAAGAACTTAACTCCTCCCTAAGCAGAAAGCCACGGTGAGAAGATGTGGTGACTAGGAGGAAGCATGAGGTGGCCAGGCAGCTGTATTGAACAACTACTGGGACTATAACCTAGTTCTTGATCTAAAGCCTTCCTCTCTAGACTTCCAACTTCATTGTCACTACTGCATCTTGGTTATTACTTGCTTACTTGTTGAATGGAAATGTTTCTACCATCGGAATAGCTTAATCACAAGGTAACTGTTGTGATAATAAATTACGAGGAAACCCCATCAAGGAGAGACAACCTTCATTCATGATTTCTTGTATAAGTTAATAACATTTAATATACGTATGATTAACTTTTACTTGTTGTAAAAGAACATAAAAAAATACTTTCCGTTCCTGTTAGCTAAATAACCCTAAGGCAAAATAGATAGCTTTCTCTATTGAGAAAAGCCAACACCCACTAGGGTTTAATGGTGACTCATGAGATTTTAAGCCAGGGTTCTATGCTCACTTTTGTGCATACTGGGCAGAGCATCAGTGTCTATGCTCACACTCTCACGTACTCTTTCTCCCCCTCTTCTACAAATCTGAACACCAGGTCTCAGCACCAAAAATACTGTGTTTAGCTTTACCTGCAAAGATAAATATAATCTGCTGTCAATATCCAAAATGTATCGATATATGCTATTTACTTTCACAGCATCCTTACTTTTTAGGTTGGCTTTTTAAATGGGGTGACAAGACGTTTCCAGCAGCTAAGTACATCCAATTTAGCAAAGCTTTTAGAGAATTTGAAAGGACTGAAATTCCTTAGATTTGACCCTTGAGTAAAGGATTAGACATTAGCTGGAAAATGGAATTGGAGTTTGATAGAAAGAAAGACTAACCAGGTTTGGTTCTGCTTTTAATGCAACATTTTTGTCTCATCTTCGACTCTGCAGAAGGGGGAAAGTGCATGCCAATCAACTCTTGTTTCAAATAGTGGAACTCAATAACTCTAATTTATTTTCTTCTGTTAAAATCAGAAAAACAGTCAAAAGCCATGAAGTTATCTTTGAAAACAGAAAGCAAATTCATTCCATGTTATTTATTACATAGTTTTTAAACACTAAGGAATTCAAATTAGCAAAAGTTTAGATGAAAACTCTTATTGACTATCCTTCTAAGGTAATTTGCTCCAAACTTACTATTGCTCTGGGAAATAGGAATAGTAAAAGAACAGCTGGTAACCAGGGCTCAGGGCCAAAGGTAGGGAGATTTTAGGAGACTTTGGATTTGAAGACAGTGGGTTCTGAGTAAGAGGGGAAGTAAAATGAGATGGATGCACCAGGTAGGCAAATAGATCAGTAGTCAAAGGAGTGATAAGTCTCAGTCCAAAATTGTTAACTAGTTGCTCTCTACCCAGCTTAACACTGTGCAAGTGTGGACCTTCTGGGTAGCGAGGGGGACACAGCACAGGTAATGACACAGGCAAGCCTGCTTGCCTCGTTACAGACCGATAGCCAAGCCTGCCTCAGAGGGAGGCAACATCAGAGGAGCAGGAATTTCCTAGCACTTCCCTCATTCAACTCTAGGATATAGTTCACTGGCATGTTTACTTCAGGAGCCTACTTCTTTCAAATAAAGCATACTGAACACTAGCAAAAGTAAGCCTCACACATTGTAAAACTCAACAAACTCATGAACATAAAACACACACACAAAACCACTTGACTGCCTGAACCCGCCTTAGCCAATACCGTCTGGTTAACATCTACCACCTGCATGTCTATTTCTGTTCTCTCCCCAGTCCCTTTGCAATTCTGCACGCAGCCATTTAAGAGGGGGAGCTTAACAAACCAGACTTCTCACACGCTGGGCGAAAGTAGAAGGAACCACAAAAAAGCTCATGGTCTCAGTAACACAGGCAGGCTGAGGAGGAGCCAGCACACGGAGACCTGGCCCTGGGTATCTGCAGAACAAGTTCTGCCCTCGGGAACTCCAGCCCACACTTAACTGGAAGCCCTTTGATCGCTTTTTTTCAAAGCCATAGAATGTGGTACACAGACTGTGGGGGCAGATTACATGCCTCAAACACCCAGGAAGGTTCTTCCCACAAACCCCCTAAGCCACCCTTAGAGAAAGCCAAGGTAGCCTTTTTCATTATAAAAATGCCCTGGGGGTGGTGAAGAGAATGTGTTTAATAAGGTGAGCAATTAGGGAGAGTGAGCAACTCTTCAGGTTTTCCCTGGACTGAGACATTCCCTGGGTCAGTCTCGGATAATCCAGGACGAGATGGTCTCTGGCATGCCTGGACTTCCACAGTAGCCAGGCTCTGTGGATCTGAGCAGATGGCAGACAGCAGTCGCTTTATCCCTCTGGTTTTAGCATCTTGACCATACTTTTATAAAATGGAAGAGCGAGCAGTGTCTCATCTTTGCCAGTATTTCTCCAAGTGTGATCTTCAGACCATCTCTGCCCTAAAACAGTGAGTGTCTGGCAGTGGTATTCCAAGGCAAGGGGGACAGACAGGGAGGCAGGAGCCACGTATCCTGGGGGGAGGAGTATTTTATCACTTCTATCAATTCTTTGTTTTGAATTGGCTTCACAGGGTACTAATAAAAAGTAGACCAACTTTTAGTTAATTTTATTGTCTTTTTAAAATTCTCTACAGATAACACACCCCCATATTTCACGCACCCAGGGCAGACCCACCCCCCAACTCCCACCCCACTATGGTACACCCCTGGTGTCTGATTCATGGAAGACTTATATTTTTGAATGAATAAGTTTCAATTTCCTTTTTTAAGCAGAAAGTCTACAGCTCTATTAAACTATGACTAAATTAAAATGGAGGCCGTTTTTGGTAATTTGTTGCCCTACAGGACTATGGTTTCATCTTTGCCTTCCTTCCTCATTTAAAAGGCAACCCACCACAGATGTTATATTTGCTCACCCTACGATGCCTCTCTCAAAGCCCTAAAAAAGTTATCAACTTTGCTAAATTATTTAATCACTAACTACTTACAAATTATATTTAAACTATGCAGAGCTGGAAAAAATGTCTCCAGTTGAAAGCAGGTGCTAATTCCTTCTGAACCAATTTGGTCAGGCTAGGTTGGCCACACTCACACCAGTGGGAGTTCAAATGTGGGACTGCGGATTTATTTCTCCCAAAGAAAAAAATACATAAATATATGATTTTAGCTAATTTTGAATGTTTACATTTTCCTTAATATGATCCCAATGACACTATTAATGAATTTCTTTTCTTCTTAAGGATCAAATTAAGACAATCCCCTAGGCTTAAAATTCTAAAAGAAATCCATAAATTTCAGACTCTAAGCTTTCCTATCTCAGGGCTGTCTATTAACATACAATCTCAGTAGTGGACAAGGCCCAGTCTTCACTGAGCTACTGGGGTTGTTTTCTGCCAGCCATCACTGGAAGAATCAGAATCTCCCTGGGAGGAAAAAGAAAATACAGAGGAGAGGAAAATTAGTAAGGAAAATAAAACTCAAACAACTGCACTGGCAACACTAACCAGCAAAAATAAGAGTCTATCATACAGGAATGGGGCCCTCATACCATGTTAAGTGTCCGTGACATCAAGTTAATGCCAGTAAAGGGTTTCAGAAGCCAGTGTAGAGTTTTCACCTAAAAGTAAGTTCTATGAAGTCTCATTTCTAAAAATAAGAGTTGCTACAAACAGAAAGTGACGGTGTATGCACACGTGCATGCACCTTGAATAAACCTGAAGAGCAAGTGGTCTCTACTTCACTGAGCTAGGCGTGCCCCAAATACAATATATGTATTATCTTATTTAATCCTCACAACAACTGGTAAGTTCCTGATGGAAAGGGAGCTTGAGAGGTTAAGTAATGTGGAACTAGACCGGTAACTAGCAATTAGCAGGTCCAGAATGCAGCCTATGTCTGAAATCTATGCAAATGCCAAAAGCTGATGTCTGCCATTACCAGTGGTTGAAGACCCAACCAATCTCCCCTTGAGACTATGTGCAATAAAAAAAGACCAACAAGGCCAGATGGGAATGGGAGGTACATGAGGATTATTTGCATAAGGCCTCTTCCTTCACTGAAACACAGCTGCCTTAGACAATTCGAGCTGGAAGGAGACCATCTTTCTAGGGCTTTCTCCAAAGGCAAAGAAGCCACAGAAGTGGCTGGGCTCTCAGCAGCACACAGCAGCCCATCACTTGTTTAACATCCTACCATTAGAAATGGTTTCCTGCCACCAAATATAATCGGGTCCCCAGCATACAACCCACATCACTAAAAGGCTTGGAAGCATTTTCCTGCCAAACAGGCCAGTGCTGCAGGATTGGGGCTTTGAGGCTTGTGTAAAACTCTAAATATTTACTCTTCAAAAGAACAAATAAATCTTCCAATTCCACAATCAAATATACAAACAGGCCCTACTGCTTCCACAAGCTGCACACTCTCCCCACACCCCCACTCCTCCGCACACCCCCAGCACAGTTAGTCACATTACTGAATGTTATTTCTGATGTAGGTACTAAATACTGTACTCTGATAAAAATGACTTTCTACACACGTATTTTTAAGAATCAGTTTTTATTGAATCCCTTTTAAATGCATTTTCACAAAATCCTCCACCATTGCAAGTAGATATATTTCCCATCCAACAAGTGAAGACACCAAATTCCAGAGAGTATGTTGTCTACTACCACATAACTGATTTAAAAAAAAATAGCATTTGGATTGAAACCTAGGTTCCATAATCTTTCTGATATCCCATCCATTTTCCTTTTAATTCTAACTAGGAATACATATTTCTAATTAACTGCAATAAATGTGCAAAGCAGGAACATAATTTAAACACAGTCACCATCAAGCCTACCGATGCACTCAAAGACATACACACACTTGCTGACACACAGAGCCCTGTTAGTCTCCCCATCTCCATAATGTCCAAATGACGGATTGCTTCTTTCTCAATTTTCCTTCACTCAAGCTATTGTGTCCAGAACTGCCACTCTGAGTAAACCACCAAGTCTTTATTCTGCTTTGAAATGGTGATCTATTAAAACAAGATCTACAAAGCCACTTAGACTAGCTGGCAGCGTTTACTCTGACAGTTGCCAAACTGTGTCGCTGGACAAGATTTTGGATGGTTTTCTTAATCCGCTCCTTCACTCCTCACTCAAGCTGTGTTTCTCTTCTCTCAAGACCTCCCAGCATCTTTAAAGGGTCTGTACCAATGACAACAGGAAAGCAGACAGGGAGGTACAGAGGAAAAGAAAGGAAGAAAGAAGATAAGATCTTGATCACAGCTTCAGGACTGCAACAATAGCTTTGTCACCTGAAAACCTCCAAGATAAGATAATGTGCCATTTATGTAGACAATGGCTAGGGACAAACAAATGTTATTCCTAGGTCACTGTGTGAAAAAGGTTTCCTAGTAAAGGAATGTACCTTTCCTGCTAAAAACCATTTGTGTATCTCCAACCCCACCTGTCAAAAACAAGCCACATAATCCTTGTCTGAGTTCATAAAAGCAAAAGAAGGAAAAGCTAGCAGCAGTGGCCCAAGAGAAGTCCATTTATGAAGGTCAGTAGCGAGGAACAGAAAGCTCTCCTTTAAAAAATACCTCAATTATTCTCATGGATGAGTTATAGAAGGTAGCATTTTACACAATGACAAAACATCAGAATAAACTTCAAAAATGAATGTTCCTACCAGTGCTTACAATCTGATTGTCTTTATAATATACAGTGCTTGAGAAATATCAGCTTCAAGTATTCAAATGTTTAAATAATTTGCTTATAAAATCCATGTAAAATTAAATTGAAAGCTAGGGAAGAGGACCAACTCTGATTTTTAATTACACAGGATATACCTGTGGCCTAAGCTATTTCCCTTCCAAGAATTTTATCCCATTATCCTGGTTTGCTTTAAACGGATTGTGTACTCACCAGGATGCCTTGTCTTTAATCCTAGGGATCCACTGAAACTAGGCAAAGTGCTTCTCTAAAGACATTTTGTTCTCTTTTTCTATACATGTCAATGTACTATTATTAAATTGTCATATTAACAAATGGCCTTGAAGTAAGTTATTTGGTTCAAGTGCCTTCTAAAAAAAAAATAATCCAGGATTCTTAAGTGCTTTCTGGATTTTAAACCTTCACCTCCCACATACCCATCCCAGAAGATTCTAGAAAGAAGAGGGGGCTCTCCTAGATCTGAGAATTAGGCAGTTAACAACATCAAAAAAAAGAAAAGCAGTATTTGATGCAACTGAGATCGAGAGGACAGGATGTTTGTTCCTAACCAGAAAAATGTCAAGCCTAGAAAATGAAGCCAGTTATTTCTAGTACATGACATTTTTAAGTCAGTAAACCTACAAGGGTATTTAATTTCGATTGTGGTAAGACAGACCTGACATAAAACTTAGCATGGTAACCACTTTTTAACTGTACAATTCTATGGCATTAAGTGCATTCACATTATTGTGCATCTGCACCATCCAGGACTCTTTCATCTTGCAAAGCTCAAATGCTGTACTGGCTCCCAGCCCCTGGCAACCACCAATTTACTACCTGTCCATCTCTGTAAATCTGAATGCTCTAGGTACCACATGTAAGTGGAACCATACATTACTTGTCTTTTTGTGACTGGCTTATTTCTCTAAGCGTAACGTCCTGAAGCCTCATCCATACTGTTGCAAAATTTCTTTCCTTTTTAATGATGAATAACATTCTATTGCATTCTGAATGTTGTGTCCCCCCCAAACTTTATATTTGGAAAACTAATTACCAGAGAGACGGTGGTAGGAGGTAGGGAAGCGATTAGCTCAGGAGGGCTAGGATTAGTATCTTTATGGGCTCCAAGAGCTACTTTGCCCTATCATGATGTGAGGACACAGTGAGAAGATGCCATCTGTGCCCCAGAGAGTGGGCCATCACCAGATAGCAAATCTGTTAGCACCTTGATCTTGGACTTCTCAGCCTCTAGAGCTATAAGCAACACACGTCTGCTATTTGTGAATCTTCACTCTGGTATTTTATTACAGCAACCTGAACAGACTGAGACATCTGTAGACACCACATTGCTTCTACCTTTAGGTTATGATGAATAACGCTGCTATGAACACGACTATACAAATAGTTTAAGACTCTGACTTCAGGCTCGGTGCCTATAGCTCAACCGGCTAAGGCGCCAGCCACATACACTAAGGTGGCGGGTTCAAATCCCCAGCCTGGGCCCGCCAAACAACAATGACGGCTGCAACCAAAAAATAGCCGGGTGTTGTGGCGGGCGCCTGTGGTCCCTGCTACTTGGGAGGCAGAGGCAGGAGACTCGCTTGAGCCCAGGTGTTGGAGGTTGCTGTGAACTGTGATGCCATGGCACTCTACCCAGGGGGACAGCTTGAGGCTGTGTCTCAAAAAAAAAAAAAAAAAAAAGGAAAGAAATGTCCTGGATCAAACAGTTGCATGACACCAGCTGAAGTGTGCAGAAATTTCAACTGAGTATTTTTGACCAGAAGCCAGCATCCCAAAACATTCCAGGATGAAATAACTGCATGGTCTCCAAGAATGACATCACAATGAGTATCACTATTGATTACCATCTTTAAGCTTAATCCTAGCTCTGCT
>CAUYTI010070936.1:0-29371 GCA_963575145.1 Galago senegalensis | reverse complement strand
CAGGTGAGGGGTGGAGGGTCCCTTAACTGGGGGCTAGAGTTGGTGCAACCTGGTTACCTGTATTTCAAGGTAATAGAAACTTACTGTTTATTATAGCAGTTATTTGCCTAAGGTGACTCAGTTTACAGCGCAGTGGCTGTGAAACCTGGGGTGGGGGAAGGCAGCAGGGAGTGGTCCTGCAGGTTTCACTGGTGGGAAGGCTATGCGGTAAACAGCTAGGAATGGGGCTTGTACTGTGGCTTGTGCTGTAAACAACAAAATGGAGCTAGTTTGGCTCTCACACAGGTTCCAAGATTCTTAAAAGTAATGTGACTGGAAAAGATATACAAAGATAAATATCATTTTTCAGTTCTTTGACAGCTTGATTTCATTTACATTCTTATCATTTTACAGAGCCATTGATTCCCAACAGAAATTGAAACAATTTCTTAATCTTGAACCCGTGGATCATAGCAATGAGTTTGGCAGGACAACAACAATCTTATGATTCTAATTCACAGAAGAAATACATAAAAACAAAGATATATTGAAGTTAGCAAAGAATGAAGTTCTAATAAATGTAGACTTAGAGATCAATTAGCTTTTATTAGTGACTAATGATATAGGCAGGGCCTGTGTAACAATGGAAAGATCTCCACTCTGTGTGGTAGAACTGTTGGTTTCTGTAAGGTAGCTTGAGTAGGAACAATGAAACAAACCACTTAGTGCAAAGAGCAATTGGGTTAACATCAGGTCACTTGCCACTTTCTTTATGTGGGTTATAGCAGTGAGAATTATCATATCATGCCTGCTTATATAGACTGGACTC
Source organism: Galago senegalensis (assembly GCA_963575145.1). Classification (NCBI taxonomy): domain Eukaryota; kingdom Metazoa; phylum Chordata; class Mammalia; order Primates; family Galagidae; genus Galago; species Galago senegalensis. Next base: position 28,563 of record CAUYTI010070936.1, on the reverse strand, counting down.
CTTTGGATTGGTTGCTGTGAATGTTTTGTTTTTAGTTTCTACAAGGCAAGTGACTCCATTCTGATTTGCTCTCATCTATCAGAGTTTAGAGTGGAAGCTCAGTTCAAAACAATGATCTCTTATACATTGTACTTAACAAGGTCTTTGGAATCAGCCCACTTCTGGTAGGTGCTCGTCGTCACTGTGGGAGAAGGGGTGAGCTAAAATGTAAAGCAACAAAAGTTTAATATAAAATAGAAGGGTGGAATAAAATAGAATGGAAAGACACTGTGTATGAAAATGGAAGTAGAAGTGAATTGTTCAGATCTGTTTTTGTGAAAACTTGCTCTTGGAAATTCTGGTTTTGTAAGTGAAATAAAGTGTGTTCCCACATTTTTAATTAGCTTTAAAGTCTGACTCTCCTTGAACATTCGCAACCCTAACCACAAAGTAGATTAGGTACAACTGTGGCACATGGAAGCACATAAGCATTTTCCAGAAAATTTAGATGAGTCTGAAAAAACAGCCAATTTTTTAAAAATGATTTTCTTGGTGTATGTCTGTTTCCCTTTAATGAACATATGCAGCTATAATTTGTGTTGCACCAATTCAAGATTTTAGTGTTGTATATAAAAGACTAAAATACAGAAATATGTAAACCATAACTTCCTTGTTACTTGTGCTCATGGTGGGGATCTGGAGGTTAACCCACTAAAATAAAAATTGCCTGATTTAATACATTGTGACATGCCTTACATTTAAATAAGTTATTTTCTATAGTTTTAGGGTTTAGGAAAAAGTGCAAGCATCAAGCATACTTTGTTCCCAATAGAGCAGAGAGCCGTTTATATTTTATGAGTTAAATATAAGCAATATTGCTAATAATATTTGGGATATAAATTCAGATAGTAATCAGGTGAGAAACTTTTACAATTTTTATGAAGTTTTAGAATTACCTAAGTAAAAAGGTTGGCTGTCATTTATCCTGGTTTCCAGGAGGGTAGCAGAGAACCTGACAAGGATTTGCTCTCTTTTTTATCACTCTGAGCACATTCTTGCATTTATGACCTCCACTCTCATTTTTTTGGGTTGATTGGCTTCCTATGAGTCAGACTCCAAGGGGCTAGAGTACAGTTAATCCCTTTTATGTTGTCAATCAACGACCAATTTGATGTCTTTTCATGAGTGTTAAATGCTTAAGGAAATCACTTAAAGGTCAAAAACAATACCATTCTGAAATGCAATTGAAAGTGTGTCCTTCCCATTCACTTGTTTAAAATGGCCTCTCTGGAAGAGTTGTTTTCTACTGGGACTACAAAATCATTCAATTTGAAAGATGACCTTAAATTTCTACAATATTCCTTTGCCCTTAAAGGTAACATCAGGAAAGTTTCCTTTCTTAGAAATGAATAAAGCACCAATTCAATAAAGTTCCTGCAAAATTTTCTCACATGGCTCTCGAGAAGGTGGTGGGCATGAGAAATAAATGCACACTTGGACCTTATCTTCATATTTTTCACTCCTTGTCTTTATTATTTTTTAAGATTCTAAATAAGTAAATAGAAAAACATGGTTATCACTCAAAATCACTTATAACAAGAACTTAAGGAACACAGGAAAAAAACAGTACATTCAATTGATGTGATTGTTTTTTGTTTATGTCAGTTTTGTACCTGTGTTTTGATAGTCCTTTCACTCTGTTGACTAAGGTGCCTCTGCAAAGTTAAATAGAAAAAAAATGTAAAGTAATAAAAAAGAGAGAAAATATTTATTTCCTCAAATGGCAAGATCTTTCTCTATTTTAAAATGTTTCAAACTTGGAAATAAAGCAAGAATAGTATATAATTTGCTTATATGTAATTCAGTTGACTGTGGAGAGTGGGCTATGAGATGGCAGGGCCCCACAGCCTGGGGAACATTCAGGGAATGAACCCCCAACTGCTTCTCCTCTATTCCCCAAACAGCCATATTCTTTTCTTCATGCTCCCTCTGCCAAAAGTTATGTAGCTCTTCCTTTATCTAGTTAACTATGCAGAGATCCTTGTAATCTTTGTCTTCTACCTTTTGTCATATGTTAACGAAGTTGAGTAGAAGCCACTAAGTCACATAGTTCTTCCTTTGTTTTGTCAACTATGCTGAGATCCTCCTGAATCTTTCCCTTCTTACTTCTTGTTGTATGTGAACGAAGTTGAGTAGAAACCATTAACAAGATAATTTGTTTTTATTAAAGTCATTCACATTTTGCAATTGTACTGTAAGACCAAAATTACAACTTTTGTTTATGCTATTTCCCCATATTGTCTATGCCACTTCCCCCTGGACAACCCTGTACAGATACTATAAAATAAAGCTGATTTTTGTGCTTTGGTGCTAGCTGCAGCCATCAGCTCAGTCAGTCCTCCCAATCCCATCTTTCATTTCTGTGCTTTCTCTTATGCTGTATTTTCCTCATTCCCCACCTATTCCACTCTGGTTCACTCCCCTTTCCTACACTGGTTCATGATGCTTGACCTCTAAGATTGTTATAAGATACTAATTGGAAATTTGTAGTATTTCTGCCCTATAGGTGAGAAAAGACTCTGCTAAATGCCAATAGCTAAACTAGGGAGTTTGTGGTGAGCTGCAATAGTACTTTTTATGTGTAATAGCATCATCGTAGTTTGCCATAGTAACTTTTCAGTGAATTAGTAAATAAATACTTGGTTATAAATACTTGACTTATAATTCAATTAATGTGATTTTTTTTTAGCTCACAAGACACCACAAAATAAATTTAAAATGATCTAAGAGATTTTAAATCTTTGAGAATTATAAGAATGATAAATGAAAAAAAAAAAGCACTTAAAAATGTCTATGAAATAGTGAAAGCTGAGAAAAGTAGATGGTTGAGGGATACTAGCAGAGAGAAAAATGGGAACCCTAAATCTGAGGAATGAACTGGAACAGAAATTATAATACTAATCAAGTTGCTTTGGACTATAGAACCCTAGGGAGGTGAAGTAAAGATAGGACAAAAAGCTAGAAAATAATATTTGAAAATTCATTTAAAAACAATAAACTTGAGCGGCACCTGTGGCTCAAAGGAGTAGGGGGCCAACCCCATATGCTGGAGGTGGCGGGTTCAAACCCAGCCCTTGGCCAAAAACTGCAAAAAATAAAAAATAAATAAATAAACGTTACAACATTTGTATTTATCTGAATGGATTTGGAGAGCATCTTCCAAAGTAAAGTATTACAAGAATGAAAAAGCAAGCATCCTGTGTACTCAATACTAATGTGAAACTGGTGGATGAACAACTATAAGCCAACAGGTGAGAAAAACACAATTAAATTTAAGAAAGGGGAGGAAGACCTAACAAAAACAATGTAACCTAATTTCATATATATATATATATATATATACACACACATATATAGATAAATCATATATATATATATACAAAATATATAGATAAATTATCCAAAATAATATGCTTTGGCCAATGAGATACAAGCACATGTGATATGTGAGAGGTTATGCTCTTAAAGAGAAGTTACCTTCCCTACTTCTCTTTTTCTTCTTTATGTTGCCAAGAATGTAGACATGATGGAGAAATACCCTGATCCATGAAGCCACCAAATAATTTTAGCATGAAAAAGAAGTAAACATCTAAATCCTATATATTTTAGGCTTCTATACTGCACTGAAATATTGCTAATAACCATCACCATCAATAATAACTGGATGTAGAATGTTTACAGAATATTTGAAGATAGTGAAAGTATTTTTAATACTAAATCATATGATTCCTAATGGGAAGTAATAGAAAACTAGCCTAGATTGATTGAGATTATCCCATGAATATCTTAACAATAAAACAAAGATGTGTGGATCTGATGCAGTAAGGAATCAGGAGCTACAGAGGTACAGAAATTTCTTAAATAGCAAAGGGAAATGATAGAGGTGATATATTAGGAAGAATAACAGTCCACTGATACATTATTTTTAATATATTATTAGATGAGAAAGAATTTTAAAGCAAGAAAATTCAGAGGATCTTCAAATTTAGAGACCTGAAGAGTGGCATACTCATTTCACTGGATGTTATTGTGTATCAACTGTGTTCTAAGAAATTAGTTTTAGCACTTCTGGAACTAAGTGATAACCTGAAGAATGAAGGGATCTTATCAATAATATTTAGATATTTGTTTGAGGTGAATGTGGAAATTTTATATATGGACATATTATAAAAAGTTAAAAAATAAAATTGAATTTTGAATAAGAGCAACCAGAGTTGTTAATAACTTTATGACAGCAGCAATCTGAGAAAAAATATGTTAATAATTTCATGACAGCAGTAATATGAGAACATTTTTAGGGATTAAAGCAGAATAAATTTTTTTTTTCAGAGGGGAGTGCAGAGGAATTAGCTTTACATCAGTTCTGTCCCTCAATCCGAATCTTCCTGACATTAAATCTAAAGAAGTGAAAGCATCAAATTATCCCCCAGAATGTCCCTAAATTAAATCTTGACACTGCTATGCCTTGAGTATTTTGCATCTGAAGAAGAGAGACAGGTGCCAAGATTTAGTATGCTGATGAATATGAGTGTAAGAACTATATTGCTGCTATGTTCATGTATCAGCCTGCCATTGCCTCGAATCCGCCATCAGAGTTAGAAGTGTTAAAGAATTATTTTCTTTTATTAATGACTTTGTAGAAAACAGTTTAGGTTTTGTGGGTTAAGAAAATGAGATGGAATAAGCAAAAAACAGTATAGCTTATGATCAATATTTCTTGTATGGCTACTACAAGAATACCATGCAACATTTATGCATGATTAAGCATAAGGTATTGGCTAACTGAAATTTATCTTTATTTTATTTATTTATTTGTTTGTTTTGAGACAGAGCCTCAAGCTATCCCCCTGGGTTGAGTGCTGTGGCATCACAGCTCACAGCAGTCTCCAACTCCTGGGCTCAAGTGAGTCTCCTGACTCTGCCTCCCAAGTAGCTGGGACCACAGGTGCCCACGACAATGCCTAGCTACTTTTTTGGTTGCAGCCATCATTGTTGTTTGGCGAACCTGGGCTGGATTCAAACCCACCACCTTAGGTGTATGTGGCTGGCGCCTTAGCCCCTTGAGCCATAGGTGCCAAGCCAGAAATTTATCTTTAAAAACAAAAATACTGTTGCATTTGTTTCTTTAGTTAAGGTAATGATTTTGTAAGAACTAGCAGTATATGTCTTCTTTTATATAAGTAAATACCAACACAGACTTGCACATTACAAAATTTTCTCCAATGCACCATCTACTTATAATGCCTTAGACATGACTTCATATATTTATGAGTTTAAAGTATTCATATCTTTTTAGTTATCTAGCTAGAATTTTCTCTTTAAGAATTACTCTGTTGGAGTTCAAATATGTGGTTTATGGGTGGCACCTATGGTGCTGGCCCCATATGTCGGAGGTGGTGGGTTCAAACCCAGCCCCAGCCAAAAACTGCAATATATATATATATTTTGCAGGTTACATATATATATATATATATATATATATATATATATATATATATAAATAAAATATTTGGTTTATTTTACTATAGAGATTAAAAACGCAGTAGAACCTCCATAACTGACTACTTCCCAATATAAACTGCTTTCTTGAGGTGACCTAATTTTCATAGACCAGACATGCACCACATGAACTGAATGAAAGTCCCTTATATAGACCACCTCTGTATGTTGAGCAGTTTGTCACAGTCCCTTGGGTGGTCAACTTACAGAATTTGTACTATATTTTCAGTTTAGTAATTCTTTTATGTAGTTAGATTTTATACATGTTATTTACCTATTTAGCAATGATTAGTACATAACAGGTATACCATCTATATGCAACAATTGTAGTATACACACACACACACACACACACAGTATATAAGGTATTATAAATATGTATTAATTTTACCACAGCATTATCTGTCACATAAACTGAAAACCTCAAATGATAAGATTAACTTAGATTCATATCAACATTTTTATATAGATAGATTACGATGGGTAAAACAGCAATGTTTCAAAAAAAAGTTTTATAATGATGTTATAAGAAAAATGGAACAAAAGTTCAACATCACATTTTATCCAATATATAATATATGCTTATATAATAGTTATATTTTTCCTTTGCAAATAGTTCCTTCAGTAGCAATATTTTTTATTTTAAAAAATATGAGAACATTTTTAATAGCTATTATCTATATAGCATTTCACTGATATTCTACAGTTAATTGTGCTTTTTAATTGCTGCAATACCAATAATTAAAAAGACATATAAAAGTATGAGAGTCAACACGTTCTTCAGTTCAAATGGAAGACATAAAGATGTTGAATCATTTTTCTGCTCAATTTATTCCTTAAGAAATAATTTATTTTCCATTGGGGGAAAAAATGTTACTATGTTTGTCATAAAACATCATGTATATCATGACAATCACTAATAAAACTTTGAAAATATTTTTAATTTTTTAGAAATTGTAATAGAACATTAACATTTTTAATTTTTAATTACAAAGTGAAGTTTTGCAATAGTGATATAATTGCAACTAAGCTAACAGTATAATAATTCTCAGTTTAATAGGTTTTCCCTTGAACCTACTAGTTTTCTGAAATTAAATACCACAGTGTTTAAGAGACAATGTTTTCTTTTCCCAACCTGAGCCCAAGATGAATATTGTGAATAGACCATTCAGTAAACAAGTATTTATTGAACATCTTCTCAGTGTTGAATAAGAGACTAAGTTGCTGACCTCAGGAATTTATATGTCTTTTCAATAATCTGATGAAATAATGACAGTACTAAAACGTATATCCTAATAAGAAGATAAAACGTAATGTGAGAAGTGTTTAAAAAGCTGCTCTGAAAGAACAGTTACAAACATCCTGAGGCAGGGATGGACTGTTTGAAAGTGCAGTATACTCTCCTTCTACAGTGGACAGTGAACACCCTTTGGAGTGTTTAAGGACAGAAAACAGTGTCTCTGGAACTAGTGAACAGGAGGTTGGGGAGAGAGTAGCAGAAGATGTTTGCAGATAGGACAGGGCAAACGCATATAGATAGGATTTACAGGAAATCATAAAACTTTTGGATTTTATTTTAAACATAAGGGGGATCTGCTCGAAAGTTTAAAGTGGACAGTGATATGCTAGGACTTCATGTGTAGAAAAAGCAGAGAGACTAGCTGGTGACAAGGTTGGACTACACGAAAAGCAGTGTCTTGAGCCAGGCAGTGGTAAAAATAAAATCTAAGGTATATTTTAGGAACAATTTTACAGGACACGTGATGAATTTGTTGTGTAAAGGAGGGAAAGGGCAGAATAAAAGACAATCTGATGGGCACGTGATGATACCGCTTACTGAAATAAAGATCTCAGGAGACAGGAGATGCAACACAGTGGACAGGGAATAAAAGTTACTAGTGCTTTGTGAATCTTGTTAGGTTCCAAATGCCTAGTCAGTCCTCCAGCTGGAAATATTCAAACGGCAGGCCTCAAGTCTGAAGAATAATATAACTGATTAGTAAAAATGGAGCACGAGGTAGTCATTAACTCGGAGCAGTGGTAGCTGTCCCCAAACCAATTGCATTTTGCTGAGAAAATGTTACCATTGAAGTTTTGACCTAAAAGTCGCATGAGACCCTGTGACCATTTTACTTAGTTTTAAGCATGGAGAACAAAAAGCCTCAGGGCATTTCATATTTGTTTTCTGCTTGTGAATGAAAGCTGCACTCACCTCTAAGTGTATTGAATGCCCAGCAGTGCATCCCCAAGGACATGGAACATGATAGAGGTGGTGAAACCAGATAATCAAGTTGTGAACCAGGCTTTTCAGGAAGTTAAATAACTCTCCCGGTCTTAGGGAAATGCTGGCAAATTATAAAAGGAACATGAAGCACATTTAGTATATTTATTCTTGTTGTGGAGGTCCTTGGTGATTTTTCAAAGTTGTCTTCAAAAAATTGTAGAGATGCATAAAATATTGGCAAAAATGTTATAAAGATTTATGTTTGGAATGAAAAATCAGAAGACATAATTCCACATTTACAAAACGTTAGTGATGATAGAAATATTTAAAAAAATCAAATAACAAAAAGAATTTTCTAATTCTGCAACGCCCCCAAACAACTTACAGCTATTAATAATAGAAATGAATCCTAGAAGTAGAGAGTTGAGAGCTGGGTATAATGGCTTATTCCTGTAATCCAAGCAATGCAGGAGCCTGGGCCTGGACCATTACTTTCCCCCAGGAGTTCAAGGGTACAGTGAGTTATGATAGTGCCACCGTCCTCCAGCCTGGGAGACACAGTGAGACTCTGTCTCTTAGAAATATAAAATAAATAAATAAACATACAGTTGATATGTTTCCATCATCTCTGGAAATGTATCATGTAATTAAAAACGATTTCAACATATTTTTTCCTTGTAATAGCTTATACAGAGAGGAAATTTTAAAAAACGGCATGCTTTTTTTACTAAATGGAATTAAACTAAAAAATACTTTGTACTCCAACACTGTAAGTAGTTCAAGTCAGATCGTTCAAAGTAAAAATGTATTAATGATGACGTGGATATACCTTTTGTTGAGATGTTTCTCTAAATTTAAAATTGTGAAATTCTTTTTTTTTTTTATAGCTTTTCCAGATAAATCTCAGCCTTCCACAGAATATGACATGCCACGAGGTTTGCTGTTTTCGGCAGTAGATAAAATGCTTAATGAATCTATTACCAACATTAACAGAGAATCACACAGCAAACAATGTCTCAAGGTTAAAGCCAGGGTGCTAACATGAAAAATGTTAGAAAAGCTTTTTCTGTTTGTTTTACAACTCCTGCCTATTATTTTATATTTCGTAGGAGTGTTAATCAAGATGGTGTTTGAGTTATGTATCTGAGTTACTGACGTAAACTTTTCTTTTTTATGATTTGATACCACAGTCTTTCTTACACTCCAGCTGTAGTTTCGTGTTTACCATTTCTACGCCATTGTGACTCTCTCTATCTTTTATTTCATCACTCTCTTGGTGCCGCAGTTTATTTTTCAAGTTAAATAAAAACACTCGCAAAGAAACAAAGAAAGTGCTGTAATCTTCTGACCCTGATGCTGACAGTTCCATATATTTTGAAGTAAATAAAGATGTGGAATCAGGATTATGAAACAGGCATGCACTTCAGAGAGATGTTTCATAAATTTATTGCCTGGCTGTGTAGCGCAACTGCCATAGTTTTTGACGGACAAGGACATATATCTGCAAAACGAACAAAGATAGTGGCTCACTGTAATTCAAAGATAATAGCTACTAGAAGATACAATTGTTCAGCAAATGCGAGATTATTGGTTTCCTAGGGATTTATTAATTTGATGTATTTTAATCCTCGTCTGCTGTAAAGGAAGAATATTGTCACTTAGATTATGGGGTCTCGCTCATTTTGTAAAGCATTCTGATCATCTTTTTCATTTATATCTAAAATTCATCTGGCAGTTGGAAAAAGGCCCCTGCTGCACAGCAGTCCATCATCTGCGATGAATGTAAGAGCCCATGTCCAGGCTTCAAATGTCACCACATTGCCATCTTACTGTGAGTGACTGAAATTTACTTCACATTGTTAGTGGTGCTGAAAATTGCCACGGTTTTCTACAGCTTATAATGTATTGTCTAAACCAAAAACATTTCCCAGATTGAATTGACCTTTTAGAAAACAGCACTTCCATCATCAAAATGCAGGACTATTGCAATATTTTATTTAATAAGGTTATTTATTTATAAAACCTGGAGAAAGGGTGAGAAATTAGAACTGAGTATATCTCTCCACATAATGCTTTGCTGTCAAAAAAATACAAAACAAAGACCACTGATTACTTAGCCGCTCAAATGCTGCATTGAAGAGTGAATTTGAAAAGCAGAGTCTTCCCTACACCAGTAGAAAAGAGCAACATAAGGGATGAATGCCTTTTCTATTCTGTGTTTTTAATGTATGTCATTTTGTTACCAAAGAAAGAGTGCAACATTGTCAAGTCTGTTGGACCACTCCAAACAAAACACAAGCTTTCAACGCTTATCCACAGAGTACTTTCCCATCATTTTTGCCTGTGTGTGAGGTATGGGTATAAGCGTTTGTGTGATTAAAGTCCCAAAGAAAAAAATAAGCCATTAAGAAATCTTAAGCATTTTTCTAAAAAAAAAACCCAGTTATTTCAATAGGCAGAAATATAAACAAAGAGACAAAACCTTGGTTAACTAAGTAACTTCAATGAACTTGACTCTTTAGTTGTATAACAAGTATAGTAAACTAGAATTAGAAAGACAATTCAAAGCATAGAGCAAGGTGGGAAAGTACGGTCAACTTGAAAAAGTTGCTCATATTCTCTGATTTCTTTTTGACTTTTCTCCTTTTTTCCCCCTATCTGTTGGCCACGGTAAGAGAATCAACAGTATGTCATGGGTCAACTATTTTGCATCACAAAATTTCAAAGTAATTTTTAAAATATCTGAAAGCACGAAATTTTAAAATTGATTTACATTCTCCAATGTCTTTTAATATTCAGAAGACACTTGGGGACATCTGAGCACTTTAGCATCATTATTGCCATATACTCTTAATTATCATAGAGCCATCATGATGCTAAAATGGCACAGTGTTCCACTGAATTTTATTTTTATTTTTTATTTTTTTTATTGAATGTTAACTATGTACATTAATGCACTTCTGGGGTTTTCACATGCAGTGTGGGGTTTTCACATGCATTCTGAAATACTTCCATCAAACTGGTCAACACAGCCTTCATGTCATTTTCTCAGTTAGGGCTTCTTTTTTTCTTTAAAAAAAGTCAAGATGTCTGAAGATGGTGGTTGAATTTTTCTGATTCTACTGTAATGACTCAACTCAAATGTAAAAACTGTGATAGCAGTGCAGGGCTTTGATGCTCAGTGTGTCTACAGCAAATGGAATCAACTCATGTATACAGCATTGTGGTCATTAACTTTCCCAGCAAAACGAACAGATGAAGAAATATGTGAGTATCCCATTTCTAAATCCATGAGTTGGGAATTAGAGTACCAAGGGTTAACCCAAGAAGCCAAATTCAGAACACTAATCCATTGTCATCTTTTTCTCATGCTACTTAGGAATAAGTCTGTTCACATATAGAAAATAATAGAAGTACTCTAAGAAAAAAACACAGAGTTGTAAAGTGAGAACTGGATAACTGGTTTGACTAAAAAGAGCCTTCAACTGAAAATCAAACACACATCACTTGGTTAAATGTCCATCTCTTAAAACCCTCCAATATATCTAGGCAACCATTTATAGCAATGTATTAATTAATTTTCCATGGGGAATTTAGAAGATGTTGTTAACACAATCTCTCTCTGGCTTAGCAGATCATAAAAGCTTCCTGAGTTTCAGCTGTTGTATATGTTTGCCACAGATCCATCTTGTCAGTCTGGAATTTATTCATCAAAGTGATCACTTAGGAGTTAGTTGGCTCTTAGCAAATCAGAGAGGGAGGAAGGGAAAATCAGTTTTTATTTAGGATCATTTGATTAGTTGATTGTGACTTTTGCTGAGTAGTTTGATCTGTCCTTTAGTAATCCAAAATTCAAGATGAGATAAAAATATGATTTGAGATCCATTTCTCTACCCTGCTCTCTAACCTCCATAAAAAAATATTGCTTCTACATTTTATTTACATAAAGAATACAGCTAACTGAGCAACATTCAATGAAGTCAATTGTTTTTCTGTTGTTTTTCTTAAGAAGAAAAACAAGAAAAAAATATGTAGCAAACTTCCAACAAAAGTTTTAACTTAAAAATATTCAAATGTTCAGGACACTTTTTCTGGGCCCGTAAACAGTTATTCTGAACTCCCATATCCCCAACACCTCCATCTACAATATAGAAAGTCATGATGATGTAGAACTTGGATTCAAAAGAAAATGTATTTGTAGCCAATGTACTCTTCCTCTCTTAGACAAGGAAGTGGGCCCATGAAGATGGTCAATATGAAGGTGCAGAGATTCAGACCAAAACCTTCATTAGACCAACTTGTTGCTCAACAGACTGGTTAAGTTTTAACTGCATTAGAAAATACATTTGTTATTTGGAAGAAATAAACTTTAAGCAGCATTACGAAAACAGCCTTTTCTAGAATCTTAAATATTATTCCATGGCTTTGCTAAAATACAGAAAAAAGCCTTCCAAATGGAAAGAGATAGCATCTGATACAAAAAAGAGTTTGTTATCGCTTATTGTTCTTTTCAAAAACATTTTAGTAAAATCAAAATTACTACAAAGAAATGATTTTTGTATCTTTTTGCCTTATGACTCAAGGTACTGGTTTATCTATTAATTATTGAAGTAATGAATGCTTTGAATATAGTCTCACTTGGGCAGTTTTGGGTCAGTGGCTCATGGGAGAATTTCTCTGCATGAGCAGAGGGGCCTCACTGTTAATGGCACATACTAAAGTTCTGCAAGTAACTGAGATACTTGTTGAATTAAAACTGTGGACTGGGAATCTTTAGATTCCTATATTTCAGCAATAAACTGTAAGCCATGTTTTTGCACAGAATAGATTAAAAAAATCATGAGAAGCCTGAGAAAGTGTTTTTCTTTTCCCTCATTCCCATTGCTTTACATGTAAGAAGCGGTTTAACCAATATAAACAGCTCTTTGGAAAAGCAATTTGCATCTCCTCCATAACTTTGAAAGCCAAGTTTTAGCTGGAAGCAAATTTGAAGGACTTTGAAAGATTAAATTGTGGTGCCAGTTTCAGACATTTATTTATCTGTTTATTCAATTATCTATTTTATATTTATTTCTATCATTATATTTTTATTCAAATCAAATACAAAGTAGTAGATACACTCAAAAGTTAAGAATCAACTGACCTTAATTTGCATAAATATGATTACTATTTACCTAGTTTGTAGGTGATGAAAATTGGATACACTTACAGTCTTAATTGAATCTTGAAAAACTGATTGCTAGGTCAGGCTTTTCTCAGGAGTCCCATGCATGTGTCAAAGAATGATTGCTGGGATGGTTACATAAAGGAAACTACCTGAAGTTGCAGTGGATCACTGGAGTTTTATATGCAATAATTTGAAAAATAACTTAAAATATTTTTAGGTAACAACTTTGTAATTTCTTTTTACTAGGATGGGAAAGAATAGAAATTTTATAATCAAAGAGTTTGAATTTGGACTTGTTATGTGAGCAAGTTCTAGAGAAACAGCCTTAAATTAGGAGATGATTAACGCCAAGAAGTTAGATAAATGTCCCAAGTTTGCCCAATAGAACTTTAATATTTATAACTTTGCACTTGCAGGAATTATGCCTTTTATTAGTGATGGTTTATGGGATGACTCGCACGCTCCTAGATGTGATGGCTTCAGAAGGCTCAGAAACCTTCTGTTGATGGCTGGAGTTGCTGTTGCCAATGGAGGCCAGGTGTTGTTTCCCCATATTCTAGCCAGTGAGTTAGATTTACAACTCTATACACATCCCCTCCTGGTAGCCTCTTATTATTTATTTTCTAATCATATGTGAAGGTTTTAAAGGGACTAGAATGTGATTACTCTCTGATCATCAGATTCCTCCACTCAAACATAAGAGTAGACTCAGTTCCTGTGATTGTGATTAAAGAAATAATGCAAGTTATTAGAACGCAACTAGTGCCAAAGAAGTATTCATTCATTTCAGAGATAGGGTTTCACTCTGTCTCCCATGAGGTAGTGCAGTGCTGTGATCATGGCTTGCTGTAGCCTTGAACTCCTGGGCTCAAGTGATCCTCCTGCCTCAGCCTCCTGAGTAACTGACATTATAGGCACAAGCCATTGTGCCTGGCCAAATAAGTCTTTTTTTTTTTTTTTTTTAAATAACACATCTGCCATTGTTTCGGTTGTTGTGAAAATGTGTGTATTTTCTGCAGCCCAGTTTTATCACCACAATTAATTTCTTTTTTGAATTTTATAAAAGTTTGCAGTAGAAAGCATGGCCAAGTGACTTCTTCTAAGCAGGTTAAAAATATTTCACAAACTTTTTGAGAGTGATAAGCAAGCTGTTATTCTCTTTTACTACTCCCTTTGCCCAAAAGGGAAAGGGTACAAGTCCAAGATGATGGCTAATATTGGTGGAACACAAAGATGAAGCACTTTGTGTGCCGAGCAGTTTCCATGTGTTCTCTTATCTAAGGAGGGTGGCTCTATGAGGTGGGTGTTCTTGTGCTTATGTTGCAAAAGACCAATGCTTAGGAGCACAAAGTAACCTGCCTACAGGAGCACAGCCGTTACCTCATAGATCTGGGAGTCCAACCCTATTGCTAGACTCCAGAGACTGAGTTTTTAAACTGTTATTACTGTTACTCTAATTTTTAAGAATATTTCAAATTTCTCCCAGCTACTCAGGAAGCTGAGGCAGGAGAATCACCTAAGCCCAGGAGTGGAGGTTGCTGTGAGCTGTGATGCCATAGCACTCTACTGAGGGTGATAAAGTGAGACTCTGTCTCTAAAAAAGATTTTCAAATTTCATTGAAGAAATCTTTACACAAAAGTAGCCCGTTTAATATGAACAGAAACATAGTGCCATTATATGGAAAAGAGTAAATAATCCATTTAATCCTTTTATTTACTTTTAAAGTTCTTCTGTGGCTGTTTGCTTGTTTCTTTTAGTTGCTCAGGACCCGTCACAATCCTGTTTCAAATTCCAGCCCTGCTCCTTCCTAGGGCAGAAAACAGCTCTGTAGCGTGGTTGCACACACAGATCTATCTACTACTGTGGCAGCCACTTTTGTTCCCCAAACCGCTTTTTGTGAAATCAGTTTTGATCTGGGGCCAGAGATGTTTTTGAGTTTGATAGATATGACAGCTGTAGAGCAGGGATGAACAGAGCTGTAATGTAATTGTTAATTAGCCCTGATTCCCGCTCAGGAATGTTGTTTCAGGGAAATAACGATTGCATGTTTAGGAAACTTTTAACATAACTTCAGTCTTCCTCAAAAATGACTCATGTCATTTTAAAGCAGTTTTTATTCAACCCTTTTTATGTGATTTCATAATGCGTCTTTCTGCCCTTCTGCATAAGCTTTGAATTGGGTATTCTCACAGAGGCAAAACCAAAATGCATAAGGGTATTTTCTGAATAAAGCTTAAGTGGATGGGGAGATTTAAAAGGATTGCTCAATCTTCTCTTCCGATACATTTCATTTTTCTTGCTTGGGAAGTCTTATTCTTTAAAAACAAAATATAAGTGCAAAAATTGTAACCATTTGCTTGCTTTACTCTCCCGAGTTACTTGGAAGCCTAGCTCTACACAAACAGGAATTGGGATAATCTTAACGCCTCGGACTGCTGTGCGCCGGTCCTCTGGCCGTGACCGAGATTCTGCCGCTCATTGAACCACTTCCACCTCTTTTGTTTTGTTCATGTCTAAAATTAACATTTTTTAAAGAGAACCGTAGTGTGAACACAAGTTACGACTTATTGCTTAAACTGGAATCATACTCAGATTCTACAGGTTATAAATAATCTATAAACTCTCTCTTCATTATTAATTAAGATGATTACCTTTTCATTTTTTCCTGAAATTTCAGGGAAAAGTTGCACTTATTGTTAAAAGAACGTGTACTTAAGTAAAAAAATATTTATAATGTTTTGCTCTATATAAATGATAAATTCCTATGGGATTTATCAAGTTTGTTTTTATTATTTTTTTCCAGCCAGGGCCAGGTTTGAACCCACCACCTCCGGTGTATGGGGCCGGTGGCCTACTCCGTTAAGCCACAGGCACCAACCTAGATTTGTCAAGTTTGAAAGGCTGTTCTTCGTTTTCTTTAGTTTGCAGATTTTTGAGTTGTTTTGGTCAGGTATCCGCCAGGTGTCCCTTCCGCAGTGGGGCCTTTTGAGGTCTGAGACCCCGCCCCTTATCCACACGTTTAAGTCTTTGTACAGCGTGAGCTTTCTCCTAAGAGGCGACTTTTACATTAGGCCTCTATTGTAGCAGAGGCAAGAAACAAAGAGGGAAATTCTTAGCGAAGTTGTTTGGAAATTTGGCAGAGCTAAAGATTTTGACCAAAATGTTCTTGCATTGCTTTGTTTTCTTGTAGCTTGAGTGATGATGTATAAGGAAAAAGGAAGGGTTGAAGTGTGAGGGCGCAAACTCGCATCATGTCTAAGAGAGTTGGTGGGAAAAGTTAAGATCACGCAGAACCAGTTCTTCTCCCTCTTTCCCCCCAGCAGCTGCTCGTTATTCGCACTGTGAAGAAAAGGAACTCACTAGTGGGAAACAAGATGACAGACTCCGGCATGTCCCTGAGTGAGAACCTGGTGTTCTCGGGACTTGGCCATCTGACAGCAGAAGGGGCTTATTTCTGGAATGGAATTTGGGGAAACAGCAAGCCTCGCACCAGAGTTGTGACTGCTGGTGTGGAGGATCTAGGCCATTGGGAATGGGGGTGTCAAAAGTCTCATGGGAGAGGTAGAGGCTTTTCTGTTGTAGCAGTGACATAACCTGGGCAGAGCCCAGAGTGCCCACCAGACCTTGCGGGAGGAACAGAGAACACACAGGTTCAATGTTCTAGACCCAGTCGTTGCAGACCGGATGGAATGTGAATTTCTGGGAAGCCAGTGTGAACTGATGATAAATGAGAATCACGGGATACTATATGCCCTTTGAAAGTTTTAGGCAATCTTTGCAGAAGGTTGGGAGAGCCATTACAGAAACTGCAATTGAGCTCGATAGGCTGAGATTGTAGTGTTCTCCATATGGTAGAATTTAGGTTTGAATATACAAATTCAAGTTATAGAAAGATAAAGTTATGTTTTTCTCCCAATTGATTATGTGACTTGAAATTCACATCAGCTAGATATCATTTCATTCATGTGATGGAATTTGTTGTTTATAATTTTTTGGGAAAGGACAGGGCTATCACACCATGAAATAGACGTTTTAAGAAGGAAATCCCTGTAAGGGAAAAATAGTTTATCGAGTACAGTAAGGACTTTGTAACCTTTGCTTTCTATCCAGTAGAATTTCATAATTTTACATTAGCTTCAAGGACTGTCATAAATAGTGGTTTTGGATTTGAGGGATAGCTATAGAGGTATAAAGAAGATTGAGTAGATTGTAAATAATGTTTTCAATCAACACTTTCAGTTACTCTTTTTAACACCTTTTTAAACCACAGTTTTATAGTTTGTGGATAATACAGAACAGGCTTCCTCAAACTATGGCCCGCAGGCCACATGCAGACCGCCTAGGACATTTATCTGGCCCGCCGGATGTTTTTACCGCCGCTGCCTGTCCTGCTTAGCAGCTGACTGGTCCCGGGGCCCGCAGTCCAGCCCTCCAACAGTCTGAGGGACAGTGAACTGGCCCCCTGTTTAAAAAGTTTGAGGACCCCTGATATAGAAAGAAAGAGAATTTTTAGGAAATCTTACGGACTTAGGCTATGGGATATGCACTGCAGTGGGAATAGGACTCCAACCCATCTCATCAGGCCGCACATCAAACACCCTTTCCATTAGGCTCCAGCTCCATTTTTTCCACTTTTCTTGAGGTCCTAACATGAATATTTGTAGAATCACGTTTCTATATGAGAGTCATGGTTTGCACATGTGTTCAAGTATTTCCTAATTTCCACGGAGGTGACCCTGGTCCTGTGGAGTAAGACACGAAGGAATCTGATCAGAGGATGGTAGCAAGTCGCCTGGGTTACTGTACTTCGTATTCATCTGACGTATTTACGGAATGCCTGCTCTGTGTTATGCCCCAGCATAGGTACCAAAGATACAGCAGCCAATAACATGACATCCTTGACGTATGAAGCTTCCAACCAAGTGGGAGAAGACACCACCGATAAATAAATACCTTGTATGTCTGATGGTAATAAGTGCTGTGGAGACAAAACACTGAAACAGAAGAAGGGGGTGGAGGTTTATCAGTTTCTCCTTTAAAAAAAAATCGGTGATTTGGGAAAGTGGCTCTTGTATTCATTCTATGGTAACATTCCAGGTAAATGACGGAGTGGAGCTAGTCATAAGGATATTTAGGGCAAGAGGATTCCATGGACAGGGCATAGCAATTTTAAATGCCCGAGTCAGAAGTTTGCCTGGTGTGCCTTTGAGGAAAGGCAAAAAGACTAGAGGAGCTGGGCAGAGTGGGACAATGGCCTGAGAACAGAAGCGAGGTGTTAGCTCTGCTTATGAATGCTGAAGGCATTTTCAAAGGGTTTTGAGCAGATGAGTGCTATGATATGAATTACCCTTTAGAAGGAACACTTAAGCACCACGGAGAATGAACTGTAAGTGGGTACGGTGGACACAGAGAGGCCACGCGGAGCTACGATAAGAACACAGGTGAGAGAAGAGGATGACTCAGATTTAGGCCGTGGTGGGAGCAGCGTTGGCCATGAGAAATGATTAGACCCTCCACAAAGGTGGGGCCTAGGATTTACTGGTGGACTGGCTGTCATGCAGGAAGAAAGGAGTCAATGATGCCTTATTTATTTTTTACATTCAGGTTACATATACAGACAGATGCTTTACAAAAAACAAATACTTTAAATCCTGCAGAGAAATTGGCTGAAAGTTACAAATGGGCATTCACCTTTTGATCTCTATTCTAATACGTTTTGTTCATCTCTTTGAAATCCATGGAAAGAAAATAAATTAATTTTATATTTTGAAATGTCTATATATCTTCTTTGGGTTCATTCCGATAGTCATTTTGCTGCTTTTAGATGCCTTATGAAATTTATGTAGTTCTTTTCTTTAGGTGTCACTTTTTAAAAATATATAAAAGTTTACCCAAGATCTTGTAGAGTAAAATAAATAAATAAATAAATAAATAAATAAGAAAGAAAGAACTCTTCCACACTGTATAGAAAGAACTACTTTATATTGATCTATGTTGAAAATTTGAGAGAAAAATTACTGTTATATAAATTGGAGGCAACAAATAAATAGAAAAAATGGAACATGTAAATTTCTTCATGTTCAATATTACTCCATTATTTCTAATTCATATCTAAGTAGAACCAAATATAATCTCTAATATAGCAAGTGCTCTAAAGCTGGCTTTTATGAGGGCAAAATACTCCTGAGAATAGACATACATCTCTTTTCCTTGGAAGAGAGATCAATTTTTATGATCTACCTATAAAATAATTTTTAAAAGTGAAAAAAAAAAGAGCAGTGAAAATGTATGATTAAGGCATCAAAAAATGATGTATGGGACTAAAGCTACAAATTAATTAGCTAAATCCATGAAGTGAAATTTGAAAGATTTATGGAGGATTACTTAACCAACTGCAATTTTAAAAATTATTTTTGATATGACTGGAAAGTTGTTATTTTCATACACATTTTAACTTCTGAATAAAAGTTGAACAAAGAAAACAATCACTTAAATTTTAAACTATTACTTACTCTTAAAATGGCTGAAAATATATTTGGAGCATTCTTTAAAATCAGTTATTGACACCATAGTTATTTGTTAAGCTACAAAACCTTTTCAAAATATGTGAGTACTAACATTTAGTTTGAACTCAAGTTCCTCTGAAGAGGGAAGTCGAAGCTCTGCATACCAGGAAAGGATCTATAAATTATGGAAAATGGAAAGGCTGTAAAAATTCATATGGCTACAAAAAATTAAATAACATGTAATTGGGTATGTCATTGCACCCAGGTTAACACATTTAGTCTATGTAGATGTACTGCAGTGGGAAAATTGATTCAAAAGCATTTTGCTGGGAGATTAGATATGCAGAATTGATATTTATTTATAAATGTAAATACATGTGGTGGCTGAGTAGGCAGTTACAGGCTTCATTTGATACTGACTCTTCTCATATTATTGTTTTAAAACAAAACAAAACAATAACAAGTCTAATTGTTTCATTTCACATATGGAAATTTATATCAAATCTTTGAGACCTCTAGGATAATATTTAGTGTTCTTCTATTGCAGAATAATACTTGATAGCTGTAATAGTTAAGTATCTTGTTTTTTTTTTTTTTTTTTTGCAGTTTTTTGGCCAGGGCTGGGTTTGAACCTGCCATCTCTGGCATATGGGGTGGGTGCCCTACTCCTTTGAGCCACAGCTGCCACCCAATAGTTAAGTATCTTAAATACTATATTTATCTCTAAATATATATTAATGCTAAGGAGTGATCCCGAGGAAGATGTAATTCTGTTCCAAATAAAGACCATAGCAGGAAATAATAATTGGAACATTTCTAAATTGTATTTCTTTCTTTTTCTCTTTACCTTAATGTGTATTTATTTTGATGATAAAATGTGATGGTATTGATATGTTCCAGCATATGCGAATGACACAAACCTGACTTTCAAATTTATGGTCGGTTTCTTGAACTTATGTTTTTATACTTGTAAAAGATGCATTATTCTTGAAAACCAAATGAAAACAAAATTATAAAAGGTGGGCAGAGCCTGCAGCTGGCACCGGCCACATATACTGAAGGTGGTGGGTTCGAGCCCAGCCTGGGCCAGCTCAAACAATAATGACACCTGCAACAACAACAACAAAAATATTATAAAAGGTGGTGGCTCACTGCTATAATGCTAGCACTTTGGGAGGCTGTGGCAGGAGGAGCACTTGAGGCCAGGAGTTTGAAGTTATAGTGAGCTCTGATTGCACCACTGCACTGAAGTGTGGGCAACAGAGCCAGACCCTATATCTAAATAAATAAACAAAATTTAAAATAAAATTTTAAAAAGTGCTTAGTTTTTTTTAAAGTTTAGATTAATATGAGGGTACATAGGTGGGAGTGTACTGAATTCCCCTTCAAAGGGGAGTCTTAAACCCCAATATCCACGTGCTTAAAATTCCTGAGTCAGTAATAGACTTTCAGTTGTCCAGTGTTCTTTTCCAACATGGCAACAGCAGACCTGGACAGAGTCCTGTCGATGTCTCTGCCCCCTTATCATTTCACTCCATGTCAGCTCAACTTCCGACTGCCAGCACCTGCATTTCTTTTCTTGAAGACTTTCTTTGCCCACTAAAGACTACCTTGCTATGTGTACAACAGGACAGAAGTGCCCAGGAAATAATGCCTTGCCAGCACCCCCAAACATGCCTCCAGCTGTGACCATAGTCCTCAGTCAAAGATCTCAAGTTGAATAAGTTTGATGTGTGTGTTGTACTCTAGTTCGCGGAATCCCACAGTGGTAACTTGCTTGATGGCGCGGAGTTTACTGGATTTATTCTTTTTATGCTTAATTTCTCTACATTCCCATCTCTTCACACTGTTATCAATACCTCCTATAATCACCTTAGTACAAAGTATTTTCATTCAATCTTTATCTCAGGAAATTCTTCTAGGGGAATCCACACAAAGACAAACAAACTGAAAAACTTTTATTTGGTTGTAATATTTGCTTTCTGTCACAAATATAAAATCAGATCTTTTATGAATGTAGACTTTTAATCACATTTATTGAGATATTATTTACATATAATAAAGTGCAATCATTTCAGGCATACAGCTGAATAACTTTGTATACAACTCTGTAATTGCCACCATTACAATCAAGGTATAAAACAGCTGCATCATTCTAAAATGTCCCCTCACACCCCTTTGTGGTCAATACTCCTCCACACTCAATCTGCCCATTGGCCCTCTCTCACTGTAGATTAGGTGTATTAGATTTTTCTGTTTGTTTGTTTAAGCCAGGGTCTTACTCTGCCACCCAGGCTAGAGGGCGGGAGCTGTATCATAGTGCACTGCAACCTCAAATTCTTGGGCTCAAGGGATCCTCCTGCCTCAACCTCCCTAATAGCTGAGACAACAGGTACGTGCTGCCACACTTAGCTAATTTTTTCATTTTTTGTAGTGACATGGGATTCCTCTTGAAGCTGATACTAGTTTTTCTTAGTCCAGAATTTCATATAGAATTAATCATAGAGTATGTACTCTTTTTATCTGGCTTTTCTGCTTGGAATTATGTTTTTGAGAATCATTTCATTGTTCAATGAAGCAATAGTTTTTATTTTATTGCCAAGTGGTATTACATTGCATAGAACTACTACAATTTTTGTATCTATTCATTTGTTTGTGGACATTTGGCTTGCTTTCAGGTTTTGGCTATTATGAATAAAGCTGATTTAAACTCTTATGAACAAGACTTTGTGTGGACATATTTTCTTTTTTTTTGGAAAAATGTGGAATTCTGGGTTGTATGACAATCGTATGTTTACCCTTAAGAAATAAACTGGTTTGCAAAGTGCTTTTTATATATTTTTCTTTCTCACCACTAGTCTAGGAAGTTTCCCTATGGCCTCCAACACAATATTGTCAATGTATTTAAGTCTTAGCCATTTCAGTGGGTATCTAATAGTACTTAACTATGATTTTAATTTGCATTTTCCTCATGATTAGTGATACTAGATATCTTTTCAGATGCTTATTGCCTATTTATATATCTTCTTTCTGTGAAGTGTTTGTTAAAATAATTGCCTATTTAAAAATTATTATTTAGTTGTAGAAGTTCTTTATGTATTCTGGATAACAGTGTTTGTCAATGTGTGTACAACAAAAAATTTCCCTTGGTCTTAGTTTGCCTTTTCTTTTTCTTAAAGTGGCTTTCGAAGAACACAGTCTAATTTTTCATTCTTTATATTGGTTAGTGCATTTTTGGTTTCCTGTATAAAATATGTTTGCCTATCTTTTATTTTCTTCCAGAGTGTTAGAGTTATAGCTTTTTTATTTTTGTCTATGCTGCATTTAAAATTAGCTTTTGTGTGTGTCCTGTGTGAGACTTTTGCAAATGAACATACAGTTTTTTTCCTAGCAACTGTATATTTATTTGAAAATATTAGTTGACAAGATTATCTTTTCCTATTGAATTATTTTGAAAAACTTGTAAAATATTGATTAAACATATACATAGCATCTAATTTGGGGCACAACTCTATTGATCCATATGTCTGTGCGTTTTGATATGTTTTGGTTTTTCTTAGTTTCAACATATTTTCTAAGGTCCTTTGTTATTTTCCCACATGATATATTTAAAAATATATTTTCTAATTCCCATAGATTTGGGGACTTCTCAGGCACATTTTGTGTTATTAATATTTACTTTGCTCTGGAGGTCAGAGGCTACCCTCACATGATTCGAATTTCTCTAGATTTACTGATTTATTTTATGGGTGAGCATATGGTCGATTTAAGTGGATGGTTTGTTTACATGTCCTTGGAAAGGATGTGTGTTCTGCTGTTGTTCGTTTAAGTGTAAAATAATGTCAATTATGTCAAGTCGATTGTTAATGTTTGAGTATTCTATATCCTTACATATTTTGTGACTACTTATCTTTCATTACTGAGAGAAGAGTATAAAAATCTGAAGTAACTACAATTAGTTTTGTCTATTTCTTCTCTCATTTCTGCCACCTCTTTTTTCATGTATTTGGAAAGTCTTTCAGTGGGTGTACACATAGTCTATATTTAGGATGTTGTGTCATTTTGAAAAATTAAGACTTTTTTATTATTAAATGTGCTTCTTTATTCCTGGTATTATTCCTGAATCTTAAGTATATCATTTTAAAAAGATAAATATAGTCAGTCCATCTTTTTTTTAAATGTTTTTATGGTATATTTTGAAAGATCCTTTTGCCATTAGCCTAGCCGTGGATTTATTTTTACATTGTGTTGCTTACAGACAGCATACAGTTGAGTGATGTACTGCATCGCTCATATTTTCTTTCACTAAAAGCCCTAGCTTTTGAGAGTGCTGTCAATGGACACACTTCAGCTTTCAGTTCCTTCATGAATTGCCTCTGCTTCTGAGGGCTGCCTCATCGTTTGAGACATTACATTTTGGTGGCTCCCGTTGACATATTAGGAGTACATAAGATTAATCTGAGTGTTATGGTTCCTTATAGAATATTCCTTTTTCTGAATCATATTTATACTCCATCTTTGTCCTGACGCTTCTTAAAAATTCTATAGAAAATCAAACAGTTGTTTGCAATTATTTAAAAATTTCAAGAGGCATTTATGCTGCTGGTTTTCTCTTCTATGTTAATCCATGAAATGGATTTTATATATACATATATAATGTATATATGAATTATAATGTATTATGTATATCTCCAGAAAGGACCACTGTTTTTGCAATATATACCAATTTTGATTTCTTCTTAAGGGACTGATTTAGATGAGATAGAATCAAAATAAAATTCCAAGGCTGAATGGCAATATGAGTTGACATTCTTATCTACAGCTTCAACAACAGATGCAAACTTATTTATTCCTCTACCCTGAGCGAGAATCCTTACAGAGCATATGTGAATATGATAACTGATGTAAAAATTGGTAACTGATGGAAAATGTTTTTTTGAAAGCTCAATATGTCCCAATAACTATCCTAGGCACTTTACATGTGTTAGCTCTTTTAATCCTGAAAGCAACCCTGTGAGATCCATGGATGCAATCACTCATGTTTCACTGACGGTGAAGCTGAGGTTCAGGAAGGTGGAGGAGAGGTTGAGTCTAATTTCAAGCTGAGTGCTTCTCCTGTGCTTTCATTTTGGCTTCCAATTTTCAGACGTAATTAAATCCATGTCAGGTATAAAGAGATGTTTGGTGTTAATTTTCTAGAAGTCTAACAAAAATGCCAATTCATCTCTGAGCACATATTTAATTTTTTGTTGGTAAAGATGTATAAAGAAATTTATAAATAGAGAACCACAATATTTGTATTGGTCTGTGACCTAGACACTTTCATGTAGTATAGTAGTATTCCAATTGCTAACATTTAACAATGCACTCCTGGGGGGTGGAGCCAAGATGGTGGACTGCAGCCAGCTTCCCACAGAGGTTCCCATCCAGAAGGAGACTTAAAGGACAGAAGTCTGGCAAGTAAGGTGATGCTTTGGAGCTGAGCCAAGAGAGAAGATTGAAGAACCCACAACAACTTTGCTGAGGTGAGCTGTGACCCCCCAAATACAATCAAAAGGTACAAAACCCACCACCACTGGCGGTGGCCAAGTCCTCCACTCCTAGAGCTGCGCGTGCTGCAGTTAGTGCTGGAGGATCCCACTGCTCTTGGTGGGCCCATAACTGCTTGCTAGAACCACATGCGCCCTGTGGGTGCAGTGCAGGAGTCCCCCACTCCGGGCAGGCTCAGAACTGCTTGCTAGAGCCACACGTGTCCCACAAGTGGTGATGGAGGAGTCCTCCACTGTGAGTGGGCCCAGAACTACTTGTTAGAGCTAAAGGTGCCCTGTGGGGGCTGGCTGAGGGGTCCTCCAACTCCCGCTGGCCCAGAACTGCTTTCTAGAGCCCCATGCACCCCACAGGGGCCAGCAGAGGAGTCCACCGCTGTGGGCAGGCCCAGAACTGCTTGTTAGAGCCACACGGCCCTGCAGGCAGCAGCAAAGGTGTTCCCCGCTCTGGGTGAGCCCAGATCTGTTTGCTAGAGCCATACATGTCCTGTGGGCAGCTGTGGAGGAGCCCTCCATTCTGGGCAGGCCTAGAACTGCTTGCTAGAGCCATGTGGGCCCCGCAGGCAGCGGCGGAGGAATCCCCGCTCCAGGTGGGCCCAGAACTATTTGCTAGAGCTGCATGTGTCCTGCAGGCGGCTGTGGAGGATTCCTCCATTCTGGGCAGGCCCCAAACTGCTTGCTGGAGCCACACATGCACTATGGGGCTGGCGGAGGAGTCCCCCACTCTGGTCAGGCCCAGCAAGCTGTAAATCCAAGGAAGAGCATTTAAGAAAACAAATACAGGTACAAAGCAGGTCCCAGAACTGCTTGCTAGACCCTCACGCCTCCTGTGGGTGATGAGTGGCCACAGAGGACCCCCAGCTCCCAGCAGGCACAGAACTACTTGCTAGAGCCATGCATGCTCCGCGGGCAGTGGTGGAGGAGTCCCCCACTCTAGGCAGGCCCAGAACTGCTTACTAGAGTCAAGCACCCCACAGGTGGCAGAGGAGATCCTAGCTCCAGGCTCCCATTCTGGGTGGGCCCAGAACTGTTTGCTAGAGCCACGAGTGTCTTGTGGGCAGCAGTGGAGGAGTTGCCTGCTCCGGACTCCCATGCCGGGAGGGACCAGATCGTCTAGCTAGTGCCATGTGCATCCAGCAGGTGGTGGCAGAGGAGTCCTCCATTCCCCATTCCCCTGCCTCTGCAGTTGCCCTGGCAGGGGTGAACTAGGACTGACCCAGCTGCTGCTGTTCCCCTGCCCCATCGTTGCCCAGGTGAGGTTAACTAGGACTTATCTGGTTGCGCACTTGCCCTTCACCACCACTGCTGTTCCCCCGCCATCTGGCTGCTCCAGCGGGGCTGAACTAGGACTGAACTAGCTGCAGCAGTTCCCCTGTCCCCTGGTTGCCCTGGTTGGGCTGAACAAGGACTGACTCGGCTGTGCGTGTTACCCGCACAGCCCCTGCCATTCCCCTGCCCCCTGGTGGCCCTGGTGGGCCAAACTAGGACTGATCGAGTCGCTGCTGTTCTCCTGCCCCCCCTGGCCGGACCGGCAGGGCTGAATGAGGATTGATCTGGCCACTGCCGTTCTGCTGCTCCACCCCCCTGTCACTCCAGTGTGTTGAAGTAGGACTGATTCAGTCGCACTTGTGCTTCATGTAGCCACTGTCATTCACCTGCCCCCTTGTAACCCTGGTGGGGCTGAACTAGGACTGATCTGGCTGCACAAGCACCCTGCACCACTGCAGCAGTTCCCCTGCCCCACCATCACACTGGTGGAGCCAAACTAGGACTGATCTGGCCACTGCTGGTCTCCTGCCCCCCGGGTGCCCCGGCAGGCTGAACAAGGTCTGATCTGGCTGCACAGGCTCCAGTGCAGCTGCTGCTGTTCTGCTTTGCCCTGGTTGCCCCAGTGCCCAAGAACTGGGAGATGATGACAGACATGCCCTGTCTCTCTGGGCAACCAGAAGAAGCCACTGACTGGATGGTTCTGATAAGGTCTCCAAACAGGGTAAACTCAGCATGGGACGAAATCAGCAGAGAAACTCTGGCAACTTGAATAACCAGAGTAGATCAACTCCCCCAAGGAAAAATGGGGCAGATGCAATTGAAGACCCCATCCATAAACAGATGACTGAGATGTCAGAAATCAAGTTCAGAATTTGGATAGCAAATAAAATTAACAGAATGGAAGAAAGGAGGGAATTAGAATTTCAAGAAATTATTGAAAAGATATCTCAAAAAATTATTCAAAAGATGTCTCAAGAATTCAACGATTGCAAGGATAAAATGATCAAAGATTTTGAAACACTGAGACAAGAGTTTGCAGCCCTCAAGGATCAGAAAGATACGGTGGAATCCTTCAGTAACAGAGTGGAACAAGCAGAAGAAAAGATCTCTGACTTTGAAGGCAAAGCTTTTGAACAAGCCCAGGAACACAAAGATCAAAAGAAATGGAGAGCAAAAATGGATCTTTCTCTCAGAGAGCTCTCAGATAATTTGAAGAAAATGGATATTCACCTTATAGGAATTTCTGAAAGCGATGAAGTTGCTTCACAAAACACAGAGGCTTTTCTTCATGAAATTATGAAAGAGAACTTTCCAGACATGCCAAGAGATTCTGAAATTCAGATAGCAGATAGTTTCCGAACCCCAGCATGACTCAACCTTAACAAGACATCCCTCAGGCACATCATAATTAACTTCACCAAAGTTAAGATGAAAGAGAAAATTCTGAAAGCAGTCAGACAAAAGAAAACCATAGCTTACAAGGGGAAGAGTATTAGAATGACTGTAGATCTCTCGGCTGAAATCTTTCAGGCCAGAAGAGGATAGTCATTGACTTTTAATCTCATAAAACAAAATAACTTCCAACCCAGAATCATGTATCCAGCTAAACTGAATTTCATCTATGATGGAGAAATTAAATGCTTTAACAACATTCACATGTTGAAGAAATTTGCCATAACTAAACCAGCTCTCCTGGAAATTCTCAAATCTATCCTCCATAATGACCAGTGCAATTCTCCACCACAAAAGTAAACCCACTCAGAAACTTTTGTTCAAATTCCAACTTCCACAATGGCAAAAGGATTAAAAATGTCTACTGGACTTTCGAGCAACTTGATGCCCAAAATTTTACCAGGCTTATCAATAATTTTAATCAATGTGAATGGCTTAAATTGTCCTCTAAAGAGGCACAGATTGGCTGATTGGATAAAGAAACTCAGACTGGACATCTGCTGTATTCAAGAATAGCACTTTACTTTAAAAGATAGATTTAGACTCAAGGTGAAGAAATCATCATCTGTATATCAGGCAAATGGAAAGCAGAAAAAAGCAGGTGTTTCAATTTCATTTGCTGATACAATAGGTTTTAAACCAACAAAAGTAAGCAAAGACAAGGATGGTCACTTTATATTTGTTTTTTTTTTTTTCAGTCTTTTTTTTTTATTGAATGATAACTATGTACATTAATGCACTTCTGGGGTACAGTGTGGGGTTTTCACACGCAATCTGAAATACTTCCATCAAACTGGTCAACACAGCCTTCATGTCATTTTCTCAGTTATTGCTTTAAAACGTTCACATTCTACTCTTAG
>CAUYTI010070934.1:0-10203 GCA_963575145.1 Galago senegalensis | reverse complement strand
GAGCTGTGATGCCACAGTACTCTACCCAGGGGGACAGCTTGAGGCTCTGTCTCAAAAAACCCCAAACAAACAAAATAAATAAATAAAATAAAGAAAATAAAGAAAAATGGTCCAAGTACTATGTGATGCTGTTTAAAATGTCAAGTAACACTTCTGGGATTAAAATGCAGGGAGGGCAGCAGTCCCTTGCCCACCCCCCCTGTCTGGCCCACATGTTCAGCTGCTGCTACTCGTGTTTCCCTGCACAACACGCACACGGTCTCTTTCTTCACTTTTAAAACCCAGTTTATGGTCCCATCCACAGTTTTCTTGTATGACAAATGAGACTTTCCTTCCTACACCTTCCTCATGATATATTAGCCTTTCAGTTTAGAAAAACAATGAACATTATTCAGAGAAAGGAGGTGTATTTGTGTGGCTAAGGCATACTCGCTGTGTGTTTTTCATGTGTCCTTTTTAATTATCCCAGATGGGATTTGTTCCTCACGGCCACCTGTTAGTAAGAATAGGTCACGGTCAGGGGGTGGGGGGGCAGCGCCTGTGGCTCAAAAGGGTCAGGCACCCACCCCATATGCCAGAGGTGGCAGGTTCAAACCCAGCCCCTGCCAAAGAAAAAAAAAAGAATAGCTCACCTTTATTGAGTGCTTACTGTGTGTCTGGCGCTAGCTCACTGGGGGACACGGTGCACTCACACCACCTCGATGGCAGAGCCGAGGGCATACCTAGGCTGTATGGGGTGGCCTGTTGCTCTCAGCCTACTCACTGCACAGCAGGGACTGCACTGAACCCTGTAGGTGACTGTTACACAGCAGTGAGTATTTGTATATCTAAACACAGAAAGGCATGGTAAGAAGGTTTGTAAAAAAGTACTGAAGGGAGCCAGCAGGCTGGAAGTTGCTCTGGGTGAGCCAGTGAGTGACATGAAGGCCTTGGACGCTGCCCTACTGAGGACTTTATAAACATTATTGTACATTTACACAACAATAAGTTTGTTTCTTTTTCTTTTTTTTTTGCAGCTTTTTGGCTGAGGCCAGGTTTGAACCCCCTACTTCCAGCATATGGGCCCCCGGGCCCTACTCCTTGAGCCATAGGTGCCACCCAAGTTTGTTTCTAAAACATTGTGAGGCTGGGTGTGGGGGCTCAGGATTGTAATCCGAGCACTCTGGGAGGCCCCAGGCAAGCAGATTCCTTGAGCTCAGCTCAGATTCCTTGAGTTGACCAGCCTGAGCAAGAGCAAGACCCTGTCTCTACTGAAAAATAGGCAAGAGGATCTCTGGAGTCCAAGAGTTTGAGGTTGCTGTGAACTATGATGATAACCTGGCACTCTCCTCAGGGCTACAGAGTGAGACTCTGTCTCAAAAAAAAAAAAAAAAAAAAAGTAATTGTGCTACAGGGTAGGACAGCCATGATGTCACTCAATGGTAGGAATTTTTCATGTGCATTGCAATCTCCTAGGACCCTGTTGCATATGAGGTTAGTTACTGACTGCAATGTCGTTCTGTGGGCAGGATTGTACTTCTGACATCTCTGTGAAATAAAACTATTAGTTTCCTGATTTTAGAGATGAAATTGGAGCTGAGGTAAGTCGAGGTGCTCTCCCAGAGTGCCTGGGCAAGGAACTGCCAGTGTGAGAACTGGGACTGAAGCGTGGGTGAGTCCCGGCACAAGCTTTTGGCTCTGCCCCATGCTGGCTACTGTACTGCCCACTGTGACTGCCTGGGCCCAGCATGAAACTTCTCTGTTTGGATTCTTCTCCCAGCCCTGGCCAGTAAAGAGATCTTGAGAAAGATTTAACTTTTCTGTGTCTCAATTTCCTTGCTGATAAAATGGATCTAAAATGAGCTTTTCTGTAGGGTCATTAGGAGGATTACATGAGTTAATTCTCATGAAAAGGCTCGGCTGGACATCAGTGCTCACTCGGTAGGAGGATTATCTTACCCTCCCCACATTTCCCTAATCTTCCCTAAAAGGCAGAGGCAGTGGCTGGGTGAGCCTTGTCTCCCAGGATCTGGTGTTCAGCTGAGAACCTGAGAATTATGGTTGTTATGTAAATATTACATAAAATAACAAATAAGGACTTTAAAAAGAGACACTTGGTTATATTATTTGCATTTTCATAAAGTTATAACCTTATTGCAGGCAATATTATTAAAATAAAAGGTTATAAAAATTCAGTTTGCGTATTTTTTATTGGATAACAAATTTTCTCAATATAGTCTCAATCATAAAAGCTTTTCTTTTTTTCCTTTTTATGTTTCAAACCAGCAATGGGCTCAGACCACATCCTCATGATTCCACCTCCAGGGGCCCAGGGGTGGGAAGGAGGGTGTTTACCCCAATGGAATTTTTGACCTAGGAAGGACACTGACCTTTGTCCTTCTCTGCAAGGAATCTAAGGACTGCAGACAGCAGGGTCTGATCTAGTAAAGTCCTGAGATGTGTCCCCCTGTCCATGCAGACAGACCTGTCCGGGCACCTAGGCCAGAAGCCAGACCCTGGGGACTGGGCCTGGGGCCTCCTTTGCTCTTGTCTTGCTCCAAGTTTTAGGCTTTTCACCACCCTCCATGGAGCAGCCCCACTCAGAAAATAGCCCTCAGAATGAAGGGCCAAGGGTGCAGGCCTATTGTCATTAGGGCCTCCCTGCAGCTGCTTTGCCCGACTCGTGCCTTCTTGGCTCTGTCTTGCTGCTGTTCCCAGAGGCTGGGGCTTTGCCCAAACCCTCAGTGCTGAGAGGAGAGGGGGCACAGTGGGCGGAGTTGACTTGGAGGCACTTTTCACCAGTTCCCACACTGCGCAACCGGGACGCCCTTTTTAAAACAGGGAAATGTTTGTTTCTGCTTGTCTATCTACATGCTCGCTGTGGATAAAAACACACAAGTAAAATAGAAAGGTGTACTGCTGAGGGTGAAAGTCACACACAGAAATCTCACCGTGTTTAGACGGTGAAATGGAAATGGAATGTTGGCTCTCAGGCCTTGCTCCCATGACTCAAGGTGAGGCTGAGGCCCTTACCTCCTTGCTCTTACTTCACTGTCAACAAAACATCTGACCTGCATGGGGGGTGGTTGTTAAAAACAGAGGAATGATGGGTAGACAAAAGCAAAGTACTTTAGGTCTATTTTGGTTTCTTTTAAGCTAAGCACAGGTTTCTCTGGAAAGGACAGGAGCTGGCTGTTCTCCCTGTGTGGAAACAATAGCTCAGCAAAGCACTGGGTTTTCTCTAGTTCCCTGACCTCCAGCCTCACTTCTGATTCTTGATGACAAAACACATTCAATGCCTCTGATTGATTTAGTGGGGAAACTGCACCACTGGAGGAAGGAACGCAGCCCATCCTGCCTGCAATCTGACGCCTCACTGTGACTGTCTTCTGCTTTGAGAAAAGAGCAGGTTGGTTGCAATGGGCCAGCAGCTTAGGTTGGAGGCTGTGACAGTCCACTGCCTTAGTTCTCAGTCCTGGCTTTGATCTGAGCCCTTTGTCAGTTGCTGCCTATCCCACCCCGGTCACTGCATGCATCCTGCCTTCTGTCATAGTGACCAACACGCCCAGGTGTGTGTTTGTTCTCTTGCTCACTTTGCTGCACCTTTTGCTCACGGTTACCAAACGATCCACGTTTTCTGGTCTACTTTCACGTTGCAGGATGAGGTCCCCATGCGCATTCCAGCAGGTGAGGGTTATTCTGCTGTTTCGGATCATAGCAATGCCTGGAAGGCACTCCACTCTCCAAGCCCCACATCTGTAAACTAATACTCATCACCAGCAGGACACTTTAGTGGCACTTGGCTTTACAGAAGCCCCTGTGCTCATGTCTTGGCTGAGTTACTCTGAGAGACTCTTGGGGTAAGCTGTCATCAATACCCTTCCCATTTTCACACTGGAAACAGACCAGGTCTAATGCATCTCCTGGGATTCATGACACTTGTTTTCAGGATTAAAGTGTCTTATTTAGAGGTTTTGTGGAAAGCTGATGTCCTTGCATCTGAAGGACTGGAGTCACTGGGAAGTGGAACTGTGGGCCCAGGTGGCACCAACCATACGCTGGACTCACTCGGGTGAGAAATACTAGTTCTTCAATTTTCAGCCTGTCATTAATCACAGATGTTCACTACCTTCCATAGACCTGAAGCTTTTCTCCCACATGTTTGGGCTTCAAAAGAACCATCCAAGACTCATTGGAATGGGATTTCTCTATTTTTATTTTTATTTTTTTTTGTTGTTTTTTTGAGACAGAGTCTCATTTTGTCACCCTTGGTAGAGTGCTGCAGTGTCACAGCTTACAGCAACCTCAGGCTCTTGGGCTCAAGCTATTCTCTTGCCTCAGCCTCCTAAGTAGCTGGGACAACGTGTGGCTATTTTTAGAGATGGAGTCTTGCTGTTGCTCAGGTTGACTTTGAACTCCTGAGCTCAAGCAATCTGCCCGTCTTGGCCTCCCAGAGTGCTAGGATTACAGGCATGAGCCACAGTGCCCCATCCTGAGGTTTCTCTTAAGTGTTGTGATGCTACAAAGTGATTCTAGCCCATTCTTGAGCCTTCAGACTGTGAACTAGGTTGTAACCAGCCCCTTTCTGGTTTTTACATCAATGAGAAGTATCTTCAAGAATGAATCCTCTTCCAATTCCTCACATCAGAAGATGGGGAAACTGAGGACAGAGAAGGGCAGAGATTTTGCTGGCGTCTGCAGGGGTTGGTGCTGGGCTGAAGACTGGGACCTGTATGTCACTAGCCTCAGTCCAGGACAGGGCCCCTGGGTGGCCTCTTGGTTAGAGTTCACACCTGTAAAATGTAGAGGGTGTTTTACTCTGCAGTTTTGGGGAGAGGGTGAGTCTTGTTCTGCTTTGTCAGGTGGAATTTTGAACAATTGCTTCATAGTATTCATTCATCCTGTACAAATGTTTATTTAGGGCCCACCGAGGGCCGGAAGTGAATCACCGGAGGAGACTTGGGAGAGAATATTGTTTAAGATCCTTAAATCTGGTTGGTTTTGTTTTGTTTTTACTTTTGAGGCAGAGTCTTGCTCTGTTGCCCGGATTGGAGTGCAATGGTGTCATCATAGCTCATGGCAACCTCAAACTCCTGGGTTCAAGTGATCCTCCTGCCTCAGCCTCCTGTAAACCTGGGACTACAAGTGCCTGCCACCACACCCAGGTGATTTTTCTGTTTTTTACAGACACTGGGTCTCACTCTTGCTCAGGCTGTTCTCAACCCCCTGGCCTCAAGTGATCCTCCCACCCTGGCTTCCCAGAGTGATAGGATTAGGCATGAGCCACCACACCTGGCCCCAAATCTGGTTAGTTTTAAGCTGTTGTCAGAGGAGTTGCAAATCCTGAATCCCTCTCTTCCTGCTCCCCTTGATCTGGTAGGTTTGGGTAGAATCTGGGCATCCTTAGTTTTAAACAGTTTCCCAGATTCTGACACCTGCCAGGGTTGGACTTAAATTTTTGACTGCCCTTTGAGGCAGGCAGCATTATCCCAGTATTATAGATGAGGAAATTAAGAGTGAGCTAGATAAAAGATTGACCAAAACCAGAGATGGAAAGTGATAACAGCCAAACAATCCAGCTGCTGGACATCAACGCAGGGAGAAGGAGCCCCTTTGCCTTCAGCGCTGTGTAACGGCCTCCGTGCGTTCACTAGACACTCAGTTCATACGAGGCAGGCCGGGCAGGCCGCTTTCTGCTTAGTATTCTGGGCTGCACGCGCCACAGTTCTCCACACATTGTAAGTAAGCCAATTTGTTAAAGAGAAATAAGGCAATGCAAGAGGCTTCCTCCATGCACACAAATCTAGACTAACAGTTGTTTGCGCAATGCAGCTATGTCAAAATAAGAATAAACTCTTACTATGGAGAAGTGGGGAGAAAATCAAAACTAAAAACGTTAAGAATAGACTGCTCGGAAAATAAGATCGAGTAAACCAAACCTGTAATCGATGAAATTTTTTTCACTTAGTTTTCTATTTAAAAAAGGGAGAAAATGTGTCTGACACTGTCGAAGAGACTACGTGCATGAAGAGGATTATTCTCTTTTGGAATATTATTAAGGTTCTTTCGGAAGATTTTGCCACCTTTCCAAAATCTGCAAGAAAGAAGGTGGTCGATTCCTTTGATGTCAGAAGCATGTAGCTCCACTTATAATAATAACAAGTTTTCTCAAAATTAACTAAATCAACAATGGTTCATTTGCAGGATTGACTTCAGTAACATGCATCTCCGATCTCCAGAACATACCGCAGGAAACCAGCGAGAGTTGAATTACCGCAACGTAGGAAACCAGGGCGGGGACTTTCTCCACTGCTTCCTGGGCAGCACTGAGAGAACGCTCTAGGAGTTTGGCCTGTGGGGCACGCCGTACGTCGCTATGCATTCTGGGCCTTGGCAATATGGCGTCCTCCTTGATGTGCTGATGAGAAGAGTTTCAGGGCAGCTCCAAGCCAGAGGGCAGAATTCCCCTAACCTTGCAAGCCCACGTTATCCGTTTTCTCCGCGGGCTGTGTCTCCTGTTTTTCAGGATTCGTTCTGAGGTGGGAGAGAACAACGGACTGAAGGGCAGGACCAGCCAGGCCGCGCGGACCCGGGGCTGAGGAACCGGCTGCGGGCGAGCACGATGGGCCGGTCCTGGCTCTGGTCGCAGCAGCTCAGGCGAGTGCGGGATCCGCAGGGCTGAGAGTGGCTGGATAAGACCCGAGACACTCAGAACCTATTTTTATCGTCCAGAGACCTCAACCCTGTTGTCCCAATTGTCGAACCAGCATCAAGAGCGGGCGGCCTGCCTGTCCCCGATCTGTTGAGTCGTTGGACGCCGAAAGCAGGGTCATCGTGAGGCCTGAAGTCGCTCACGCCTTTGACAGCTCCGATCGCAGCCCCTTCTGAAACATACAGCCTCAGAAGCAGGCAGTGGCTTGGGATCAGGGGGTGTGTGTCTGCGTGGAGCTTCTTGGGCTGCCCGGTTTCCCAGCGGCTCTCCCAAACCCCGGACTTTCCGCGCAGAGTTAGAGATAAGGATCTCAGACTTTTGACTGAGTAAGGGTCTCCGTACACTCTTTATCCATTTCTTTTCTTTCTTTCTTCTTCTTCTTTTTTTTTTTTTTTGCTATTTTTTATTTCACTAATTCTGGTACACACTAGTTTACTAGTTTTTAAGGCTGGAGGTTCTCGAGCGCTTGCTGCCAAGGACTCCCCCACCCCCACCCCCTCTGATGGAGTCCGAAATGCTGCAGTCGCCTCTTCTGGGACTCGGGGAAGAAGATGAAGCGGACCTTACAGACTGGAACCTGCCTTTGGCTTTTATGAAAAAGAGGCACTGTGAGAAAATTGAAGGCTCCAAATCCTTAGCTCAAAGCTGGAGGATGAAGGATCGGGTAAGTCAGTTCTGATGGCACCTCTTGGACTTGGTAGGTTGTCCAGCGAAGAAAGTTTAGAACCAGAAGAGTGTCCTTGGGAAAGCGTCAGTATTTTTCCCCAGCAACATATTGTAAGTCAACCAAAAAACAAAAACTATTTTATGCTCCCGTTTTGCTTGAAAATAGGAAAGGCTGTTTTGGTTAGTTCTTACAGGTATTTACATGCTGTTTGGTTTACTTATTTCCACTGACGCTTAGTGTAAGGGCAAGGTGGGATATGACACTTAAACACGTGGTTAGTCTACTATTGTGGTTAGTCTGCTTTGCCAAGCTGGGTGAAGTGCAGAAGACTGACATAGTATGCTAGGAAACAAGATTACTGGAAAATGTTCAGCTAGTAACAAATTCTTGAAAAGTTATTTTAAAGTTAAAGTGAACTTCATCCTAGTTTTGTAAACAAATTGTCTTGAAGCCAGACTTTCCTCCTTTTATGTGGCATCTTATTGCTATAACTTGAGGTAGAATTTCTTCAATAGTGGAGTTAGGGTATGATGTGTTGGGACTTGGGTCCAAGTTTTAGGGGGTTCTCATGGTGATGGAGTGTGGACAGTGACTCACAAACAACTGGTAGGAGAGAAAACAGCTGAATTTTATTGAATCTGCCTTCCATCAGCCATCTATTTTCTGGTCCCCAAAGCAAAAGTGCGGTACTCTGTCTCAACTATGCACACTTATAATTTGTCTTTTTGCAATTCATTTTCTTTTTCTAGGCTACTTTTATTTATTTGAACATTATAATGGCATAAAAGGAGAAGTTGGCGTTGTAATGAGTGATTTGCACTAGATTTATGTATATGTTTATAGAAGATTATCGTTTTTTTAGTATATGATGTTGAAACAAATAAGAATTACTTATGCTGCCAATCAGTAATTGTGATTTAGTTATGGATTTAGCTTGTTATAAAAGGTTAGAGAAATTTGTTTAATCCAAAAGCAGTTTAGGGAGCATAATACATAAATTGGTCATTGGCACAGGTTATATGAAGTCTGCGTCACGGACATCTTAAGTACTAATTATATAGTTGAAAGCTTTTGTGGTTGCTATACATATATGAAAAGAAATTGGGAAATGCTTGTGGCTCAGTGGGTAGGGCACCGGCCCCATATACTGAGGGTGGCAGGTTCAAATCCGGCCCTGGCCAAACTGCAACAAAAAATAGCTGGGCATTGTGGCAGGCACCTGTAGGCCCAGCTACCTGGGAGGCTGAAGCAAGAGAATCGCCTAAGTCCAGGAGTTGGAAGTTGCTGTGAGCTGTGATGCTACGGCACTGTACTGAGGGCAATAAAGTAAGACTCTGTCTCTTAAAAAAAAGAGAGAGAAGTTTATTTTTATTTTTTCAAAAGGCAATATGTCAGTGATAGAAAAGAAATTTATTTTAAAGAATTTCTGTCTAAATTTTTTTTTTTTTTTGGTATTTGGAAGGAAGTTTCTTTGCCATTGTTCTTTTGAAATGTGGTTTCTTCTGAATTTATACTCAAACTGAGGCTCATTAATGGATATATTTTGACATTTTAATTTAAAGATTAGTTGTGAATGATCAACATTCCCTGATTAGGTCTTCACAGGTTATTTAATTAATTAATTATTTTTTGAGATAGTCTCACTATGTGGCCCTTGGTAGAGTGCTGTGGCATCACAGCTCACAGCAACCTCAAACTCTTGGGCTTAAGTGAGTCTCTTGCCTCAGCCTCCTGAGTAGCTGGGACTACAGGTGCCCTCCACAATGCCTGGCTATTTTTTTATTGCAGTTGTCATTGTTTAGCTGGCCTAGGCCATGTTTGAACCTGCCAGTCTGGGTGTACGTGGCCAGCGCCCTACCCACTGAGCTACTGGCACCACTCAGCTCTTCACAGGTTATTGAGAGAAACAAAAGAGGCTGGGTACAGTGGCTCATGCCTGTAATCCCAGTGCTCTTGGAAGCCAAGGTGGGTGGATTATTTGGGCTCAGGAGTTTGAGACCAGCTTGAGCAAAATGAGATCTTGTCCCTACTAAAATTAGAAAAACTGGTGTAGAAAAACTAGTGGGGTGTGGTGATGGGTGTCTGTAGTCTCAGCTACTCAGGAGGCTGAGACAGGAGGATCACTTGAACTCAAGACTTTGAGGTTGCTGTGAGCTGTGATGCCACAGCACTCTAGCCAGTGCAACTGAGTGAGACTCTCAAAAAATAAAAATAAAAAAGAGAGCGAAACAAAAGTTCTATAAAACTTAGTAACTACTGAGAGGGTTATTTAGAAAAGAACTAGAGGAGAAAGTTTGAACTTTGCAAGTTGTTCAATGACGAAAATCTGCAGCTAACATTTTTAGTTAATTCTGTGAGAGTCTGACATGCTAAAGAGCCCTTGTATTTCCTCAGATCAGACTTTGAGGAGATCTTTTCAGCACACCCTTACTAGGACAAAGGTTACAAATACAAACAAATGATAATAAGAGTTGGAAGTTGCATGCATGAATGAAACAGGCCAAATTTAAGAAAAAGGCACAATTTGAAAATAAATGGCAGCTAACTTTTGACTCAATGGTACATTTTTCTGGAAAGTGAGAACAGGGGGCTCGGCGCCTATAGCTCAACCGGCTAAGGTGCCAGCCACGTACACCTAAGGTGGCGGGTTCGAATCCCCAGCCCAGACCCGCCAAACAACAATGACGGCTGCAACCAAAAAAACAGCCGGGCGTTGTGGCGGGCACCTGTGGTCCCAGCTACTTGGGAGGCGGAGGCAGGAGACTCGCTTGAGCCCAGGAGTTGGAGGTTGCTGTGAGCTGTAATGCCACGGCACTCTACCCAGGGGGACAGCTTGAGGCTCTGT
>CAUYTI010070932.1:0-17632 GCA_963575145.1 Galago senegalensis | reverse complement strand
CCACAGGCGCCCGCCACAACGCCTGGCTATTTTTTGGTTGCAGCCGTCATTGTTGTTTGGCGGGTCTGGGCTGGGGATTTGAACCCGCCACCTTAGGTGTATGTGGCTGGCACCTTAGCTGGTTGAGCTATAGGTGCTGAGCCGGAACTTGGGATTCTTACGGGCATATTTAGTAAGGTAGCTATCTGCTTTTAGAAATAGAACCTCCTACTCAAAATTTTAGAAATAATTATTTTCTTTCTTTTTATCATACTTGAGATATTTTGCTGAATATTTACTCATTAAACTCTTAGCCAGGGAAGTCATCCTTTTACATATATATATATATATATATATATACATACACACACACATATATATATAAAATAAATATATATATATGGTAAAACTCTTCCTTTACATGTTATACTAATAATGAAATAAGCATTTTAATCTGAATCAGCTTTCTGGTTATGTGTTTGGGATAGAGCCTATGTTACAATTCAAATATAACAGTTAGAACGCAACTGTACCAAGTTTCTTTTTCTTACTTTTATTTTATTTTTTTGTAGTTTTTTCCAGGGCTGGGTTTGAACCCACCACCTCCAGCATATGGGGCCAGCACCCTACTCCTTGAGCCACAGGTGCTACGCTTACTTTTTATTTTTTTTAAAAGGCAGAGGCTTGCTCTGTCGCCCAGCCTGGAGTGCAATGGCCTGATTGCAGGTTGGCTCACTCCAACCTCAAACTTCTGAGCACAAGCAACCTTCAGATGTCCCAGGGAGTTGGGACTACACACATGCCATCACTCCTAGCTAAATTTAAGGTTGTTATTACTATCATTATTATTATTTTAGATATGGGATCTTGCTATGCTGCCCAGTTTTGAACTCCTGCCTTCAAGCAGTCTTCTTTTCTTGGTCTCCCAAAGTGCTTGAGTTACAGGCACAAGCCACCATGTCTAGCCAATCTTCTTATTTTAATAAAATTGTGACACTGATTGTGCTCAGACATATGATTATAATAAAGCAACCTTGCCAATAAACAGCAAAATTTGCTGGTTTGTTTTACTCCCAGGTTATAGCATGTAGTTAATTCAATCAATTTTAAAAATATGTTTTGCTACAAGTTATTGCACATCTCAGACATGCTCAATGACATGCTATTTGTTATTTATACCTGTAGGCCAACAATTTATATTAGGAAGTACAACTTTTATAAGTTAACATTAAAGTTCATCTGATTAATAAACTGATATGGCTGCAAGTTTCAAACTTTCTAGTGAATAAAAGGTCCTTAAGTAGTTTAGAAACAGTGTACCAGCTGCAAGTCCAGAAAACCCTTGCATCCACTCACATAATAAAAGAAGCTCAAACCTTGTAATTTATGTATTCATAACTCCTTCTTGTTGAATTTATTCTTCTCACTAGTGCAGGTGGGTGTTGCTTTGGTTTAAAAACATACAGTTCTCTTTAAGCAGTCTAGAGGGTCTCCAAAGTGCTTAATTTTTTCCCTTCATATATTGTGAGCTGGTTAGTACTGAGTATAACTCAGCACTTCATTTAAAGCTCAAAGGTGTGATTGTTTTTAAAAACTTACCTAATGTTCAATTTTTTCATCATTTAAAGATACAAGTGTTTTTGTAATTTCCTATAAATACAAACTTGATTGTTTAAGATTTGGGCAGTTCATTTTAAACTATGTTATGCATATCTTTTAAAATATTAAGATCCTGCCATGTTCCAGCAACACATAGATGTTGGTGAAACAGTGATGAACATGAGCTAAGTCCTTGCCTCCACAGAAGGCTTGTCTAGTGGCATTTATGGTCTGGTAGAGTCTATAGGCATTTTTGCCTGTTTCGCTTTTGTAGAACCTGCAGACTGGCAAAACAGAGGCAACAGTTTCAAGTTCTGCCTTTTAAAATCTTTTCACCCTAAAAAGATGGTTGGGTATGTTGCTTCAGAGATGACCATTACTACTTTTATTGTAGTAATTATAAGCATTTTAAGAAATTAACCTCTTGACCAAAAGTAGGATTAAACAATCTGCATCACTAAACATGTTAATTTTAGGGTTCAACTCCAGAGCATTAGTAGGTAAAAAGCAGCATTTTCACACATTTTCATAAAAGGATAAACATTTTTGCAGGAAATAATCAGTGGCTAATATTTATTCTGTAATAAAGTACTCAGCTCCAGACCCTAATGGCAACAATAACCATTAACACCTCACAACAGTAACTGTTTATCCTTAGGGACCAAGTAACAGTTTTAAGACCTTTCTTTGCATATGTTTATCAGTTTAAGCCTCAAAATAATTATAGTTCTTTGAGGTAGTTACTATTATTGTACTTTTCTATTAAGTATAAAGAAGCTGAGAGTAAGTAACTTGCCCCGGGTAACAAAACAGGCTAAGATGAGATCCCAAGTAATGTGGCTCACAGCCTCTGTGCCCTTCTCCCACTCATGCTTAAATCTCTCTTGCTTTGTCGTGTTCTGGTAATTTGCTTTCTCTTATATACATGACTATTAACTCATGTAGCATACATATTGTACTCTATAAAAGTATACTTACTGGCTTTTTATTATGATTTGTTTCCTTATTTATAACTATCTTCTCTTAGACTTTTACAAAAAAATATAATTTTAGCACATAGTAACCTTGAAAGTCATTTGCTTTGGTTCTTAATTAATTGTGCTTGCTTACTTGTTTATTAATTAATATTATTACTTGTTTTTGTATACCTAGTGCCCTGGCAGACTTATTACATGGGAAATGGAAATTTAGTCAAATTCATTGCCTAAAACGTATTTTCCTATTTCTCTGGAAAACAAAGGAAACAGAAAAGCAACCTTAATTTTCTCATAATGAGAACAAGCACAATTTTGCCAACCCCATGTTTTGAGAGGGATTTCCTCTTTTCTTACTGTACAAGGGTATTTGATTTGGGCCTGTTTCTCTTGCGATGGGCTTCTTACTGGCCCACGTATTCCTGCCATCCTGAACTCCACACTCCCTTCTCACAGTCTGTGCTGTTTGCTTCCTGGAGCTGCATTACTAGACCACCCTCCCCTCTGCCTGTGCATTTCTGCTCCTCCTGAGATTAAACTGATACAAAAGCAGCTTCTTGGACAAGGCTTGAAAATTCCTGGTCTGAGGGAGGTGCTGCTTTTTTGCCTTTTTCATTTATTTGCACGTTTGTTTATTAATTAAATTCCTGAGGACAAGTATTTGGGTTTTTTTCCCCCACACCAAAAACAGTACCAGGTATATATTAGATGTTTCATGTTTGTGGAATAAATGAGTACATACCTATATCATAGCATTATGTTGTATTTAATAATTTTACACATTTTTCTCCTTTTCACACTGTAAGCTTCTCTTTTATTTATCTTTGCATTTTTCTCCAATTCTGTATCACATTAGGTATAAATTAGTAAATGTTTATTGTATTAAATAATGAGAAATTAATACCCGTATATCTCTCTGGTACTAGATGGAGATGATTAAAAAGAGGGTGCAAGTATAAGTGGTGACTAAAATGACCAGTGCATTATACATTTCTGAACTCTGAATCAAGAAAGGAGGAGCAGAAATGCTAAGATCAGATGTCCCCTTTCATTCATCTGTCCAGAAGTTTAGCTTTTTACGTCTATAATTTGTACATTTGGTTGTACCAATAAAGCTGAGTCCCAGATACTCATTTTTTTTCGGGGAGGGGGGGAACAACACAGTAAGGGAAATAATTCTAGAGGTACAAAACCTCAGTGAAATTTTAATAAATCTGCCTCTGTCAATTAGGGAGACTCAGTGTTTATTTTTTTCTAAGTCAGAGAACTTTACAGGAGTACATTTTAGGTTTCAGATTGAATTACATATGAAAACAAGAACCTCAAGAATAATAAATAAGTTTGTTACTTATTTATTAATTTTATTTATATATTATTATTATGTATTTGCCCTCCTTGCTAGGAGGAATACTAAGAGGAATACATGCTAGGAGCAATACACAGTATAAGATATGCATTATTCCCTTTTCTTCATATGCCTTAGAGAACCTACCTCACTTACAGGATGGGTATTTGCTACAGGTCATATGATCATATTATCTTCTCCTAATCAAGTGGTTGTGGAGTGTGTACTGTGTACCCAGCTTATTGGGTTGGAAGCCTGTTAACCTAGGAGAGTCGATTTACGTTGGAGTGTTCCTTTTTGGAGTATTCCATAAAGAGCAGAGGAAGGTAAAGGGAAATACAGGGGTTAGGCAGGCGTCCTCAAACTACGACCCGCGGGCCACATGCAGCCCACCTAGGACATTTATCCAGCCTGCCAGGTGTTTTAGCCCTGCTGCCTGTCCTGCATAGCAGTCAACTCGTCCCGGGGCCCACAGTCTGGCCCTCCAACAGTCTGAGGGACAGTGAGCTGGCCCCCTGTTTAAAAAGTTTGAGGACCCCTGGGTTACTGGAAGCAGCATGTTTTAAGACAAAGCCCTGATAGCATGGCATGTTGTGGAAACAGTACAGTATGTTCATAATGACTGGAACCTAGATTCCAGGAGTAAGAGGGACTAAATTGCACTGGCCTCAGGGAAACTGAACTAAATGGATAAAGGAGGAAGTTGAGAGCTGTTGGTGATTTAAAACCCATCAGCACAGTAATCATGCTCTTCCCCCTTCTCCTGCCACCACCTTTGCAACCATCTTCCCACTTACTGTGCTGATTGACTCTGGTATAGATTTATGATTTCCAGCCTTAGCCCAGTGCTCAGGATGACTTTCCTCACTCTCTTTTCTTCAGGCTTATTCCTAATCAGCTGCTTTTTTCATTATCCACAGTGGTTATTCCAAACTGGAACCGCTTTTC
This sequence comes from Galago senegalensis, assembly GCA_963575145.1. Taxonomy (NCBI): domain Eukaryota; kingdom Metazoa; phylum Chordata; class Mammalia; order Primates; family Galagidae; genus Galago; species Galago senegalensis. The sequence goes on along the minus strand of CAUYTI010070932.1, from coordinate 12,787 downwards.
TTAGGAACTCAGCCCTCCTGCTTCCTCATTTTAAAGTAATGATCTACCTCCCTTCTCATTTTTCCAAGTAAATAGATAATAATTGGACAATACTCCTCAGCTTGCCTCTTTTAGCATTCACACTCACCAGTTTGCTGATTTAGGTGATCATATCTATCCTTACTTCCTTCTGATCCAGAGTCAAGTGTGCCTCCGTCTCTATTTGGGATCTCTACAAGCACTTAATTGGGGAAAATATATCACGCACTGCTCCTTGTTTAAGCAAGGGAGGTGGTCTGAGTATTTAGCAAGATTGCTCTGGCAGTGATGTTGAGGAAGAAGTCAAGGAAGGCAAAAATTAGAGAGACCAGTTAGGAGTAAGGTGGTGGTGACACAAAACAGGAGACAAGTTTGAAGATCTGAGGCATCAGGAGGTAGGATTGATTAGACTTTGAAATTGAATGGGTATAAGAGTTGAGGGAGAGAGAGAAATCCTGGGTGGTTTCCCTGAACAAAAGAGCAAATACATTTGATGGAGAAGATGATGAATTCACTTTTGCAAATGTTGAGGTGAACTGCTCTTGGGACGTTCAGTTAGAGAAATCAGGTAAGCAGTTGAAAGTATAGGGCATATGGTCTGTAGCTCAACAAAAGTGTTTGTTCTTACCTTTGTAGTCAAAGACATCTTGGTTTACTTTGAGTTATACAGGGTGTCCCAAAAATTGTCCCTAAAGTCAGCATACATAGGGAAGATGGGAAATTATAGCTAAATATGTCTTATTTACAAAATATTTGTTGGAAAATTTTACAAAGAGGTGGTGGACACATTAAGAATATTTTGTACATATTTTGCAAAATTTTTTAACGAATATTTTTTAAATAAAGGTACATTTAGCTACAATTTCCCAATTTCCTTGTGTTCATGACTTTAGGGGTAACCTAAAGGGGTAACCTAAAGGGGTGCCCTTAGGGGCACCCTGTACAAGTCTTGGATAAGATCTCCTGGAGATGGAGTGAGGCGAGGATAATCCTGGGGAATAACACAAGAGAGAGATGAGGAGGAATGTGTGAAGGAGCCTGAGAATAAATGGCAGAAAGAGAGAAGACAATAAGAGATGTTGTGTGTGTGTTTAGTTCCTTGAGGATAATAGGAATTGTATTGCCAGCTTCTAGAAATACCTGGCAAATTTGTATATACTTAGTAAATATTTATTACATTGCATTATTAACAAGTCTCAATTAAAATCAGGAGTTAGCACTTGGTGAGAACTTCCTTTGTCTGAAATCACATGTAGCTAAGGCTTCTGGAAAGAAAGGGTTTGTAAATGGGACAGTTCGGGGAGATAAAATATCAAGATCTAGAAGATATATGGACAGGCTGGGTGACCAGCGTGGTTAGGGGTACAGTCACTGCAATGGCTATAGGATGCTATTTTCCATAGAAACCTATTTGCTGATTTAGGTTATTCTGAGTGCCGTTGTGTGAGAGACAAATCATTGGTAGCTTCATGTCAGTAGTTTTGCCTCTTTAGTGGGGGAGTCACAGATCTGAACATTTTCTTGCTTTTTTATCTTCATAAATGTTTAATCACATTTAAGTTATATTACAACATTAGTGTAATGAGTTAGAATTAAAAGCTGTTCTAAACTGGATTATACTCTTCTGTTTCCACAAATAATCTTATTTTTTTCTTTTGGAGACAGAGTCTTACTCTGTTGCTCTGGGTAGAGTGCTGTGGCATCATAGCTCACAGCAACCTCAAACTCTTGGACTCAACTGATCCTCTTGCCTCAGTTTTTCATTTTTAGTAGAGATGGGGACTAGCTCTTGCTTGGACTGGTCTTGAACTTCTGAGCTCAAGCAATCCACCCTTCTTGGCCTTGCAGAATGCTAGGATTACAGGCATGAGCCACTGAGCCTGGTCCACAAATAATCTTCTTGAGGGCATGGATAGGAATTTACAGCAATCAAAGAATTCATCCAAACAGGACATAATTTGGCCTCATATTAGCCAAGGACCACTTAGGGTCTCCATGGGTGGGAATGGAGGTGGGGGAGCATTGCCCCCAGAGCTGTGTAAAAGTACTCATTGAAAGAGTGCAAAGAAAATCTTAAAATTTCTGTTTATAATTTTTTTAATCCTATCTGTAGCAAGTGTTTTTGTGTATGTTTTTAATTGTGCATTAGATATTAGTACAGTGCCCCATGTTTGTAGGTAAATAATATTTGATATATAAAAATATGGGGGAGGTTTGCCCTACCATTTAAAATTGGTAAGTATGTGTTTGATTAAAAGAATATTTTGGAGACCTTAAATTTAAATCATAGTTATGATTTGAACATTGTGAGTAAGCAGGGAACATTTGGAAGTTTCTTAAAATTGTGTCAATCATTTTAGCTAATATCAGATTTCAAGTTTTTCACTTGCAAAATGCAGATGTGTGAATTGGCCATTCCTTACTATGGATTTTAATGGAGAGCAAGCATTAAAACCCAAGTTCCAAACCATTTGTTGCACTTTTTGTGAACACGCCAAAGTTTTCTCATGAACTACCTAATGCCCCTCCACATACGGTACACGTTCTTTGCAGTCATCCTTTAGTCACAGGCAGTTTAAGCTGTTAAATAGTATCTTGCTTTAAAAGGTAGGCTGATGGCGTTTCTATCTTCTGGTACATCTGGTAAGTTAATATATACAGTCTGTGAGTATCCTGCAGGGACCTGTTTTTACATGCATACAGGGACATTTATGTAGAAATCAAAGGCCATGAATCAGAAGAACACAACTCTTGTTTCCAGTGTACTGGAGGCTTAAAAAAATTGGCTTTGAAAAATTGAAAGTAGTGTGGTTTGTTTTTATTGTGGAACCGATCAGGAAGAACAATTTACAGTCATTGCCATTCTTCACAGCTGAATGGAATAGAGGTGCCTGCCTGGTGAAATGGAGCAGCTGCACCCGTTTTCCCCAGGCTCACAAAAACATTTGCTTTTTAATCGAGAACTTTAGATGGTGGGGTACAGTTTGTTTTCATGATGGAAGTGGTCAGTTGTGCCTTACCAGACAGCTGTAGTGTAATTAAGAAAAATTGTGTGAAAGTGGATTAAATATAAAACAAGAAGGCTTTTTTTTTAAAGGGGAGGGTGACCTTAAATTTATTCATTTTTTCCTTTAATGTGTAAAAGCAGAAATATTGTTGTCACTTTGATCTACAAGATTTCTGCTATTTCACAATATCATTTAACTCTAGAAAACATGAGATGCTCCACCACGGAATATTTGCTGCTTTTTTGTAATGCGTGCAAACTGAAAAGCGTGGGTTTTAAGATGAGTTAGCCTGTGAGAGATCAGCCTTCAAAATAAAGTTTAAAATAAAGAACTGCAAAGTAGTATTTATGTCAACTTCAGTACATTTTAAAAGTCTACTTTTATAGAAAAAAATTGTAAGGCCGCTCTTTAGACTCACTTTGTACTCAAGCTGCAACATTTGGGGAACTTTCACAAGCATTAGGGTATTATCTATTTTTTAAGACTAGACTGTGAAAGGTGAAAATTGCATTTTTTATGATAAATTTTAAAACGAATTAGGCAAGTAATAATGAAATAAGCTGGTGAAGTGTTGATTTGTTGTAGTTGAATGTGCTAGATTAGGCTGTCAATTGACTTTGAAAGGCATACACTTATTTTATGCAGCAGACTTTGAAATAAGAATAGAATCCCTTCATTTGCATCACAGTCTACAGTAGCAAAATAACTGTTTCAAGGCCAGAAGGAGCAGAATTTCTATGGAAATAAAAAACTGTTGTGTTCACCAAGATTTGTGCTAGCTACTCATTTAAGTTTTTATACTGATTGCCCAACTCACTCAACTCAATAAAAATAAAGTTTTCATAGTAGACAAAATGAAGGTGCCAATTTCAAGTTTACTTTAAGACTTCATTATATGTTGATGATTTTCTAGGGGAGTCTGTTAGGCTTTACTTCATTTAGAGGAATTTGGAAAGCTAGATGAAGGGAGGAGGTGAGTGGGAAGTTACAGACCAAATGCTCCAGCTATTTCCAATCCTGCAGCCCTTGCCCTAGGAGATATTTATAGGAGGGGAGGACTCTGCATAGGATTGGATGTTTTAAAGAAGAACCCTCTGGCTCTCTGGTGACTCTACTCCCATGATTCCTTTTGTCTTTCCTCACCAGGGAAAATCAGGCCTCAATTCATCCTAAATGGCAAACCATGGCTGCAGCATGATAATTGACTCTTTTTTTCTGTTTGCAAACTAAGCCCTCAGGTATACCAAACTCTTCTTTCTCTAAGGAAATACTCAAGTTAGATGCTATCCTGTGACTTCTCTGCAGTCTCCTGCATCTGTAGAGCATGAGCAAAGTAGTTTAGAAAGGTGAGTGGGACAGAGCGTGGGTTGGATTGGAAAGAACACTAGCACACTAGCATTTAGGAAACTGGCACCGAACAAGGCTTTAAAATACCATTTAAAAACTGGTCTGAGGCCAGTGTTTTAAGGTAAAAGCAATAATGAATTTCACTGAAGATAGCAGCATGATGCAGTGAGGGAATTACTAGACATGCTGTTACTGGAATTAAAATCAAAAGATGTGGATTCAAGTCCCAGCTGGCTGTGCATTCTGGGAAAACCATTCCCTCAGCTTCTGTTACTTCATGTAGAGAGTGGAACTTGTTCCACATACCACACAGGTTGTGAGCCCTAAAAAAGAGAGACAGAACAAGAGCAAGAATGTTAAGGTGTTGTGAGGAGCTACAGTATGGTTATGGAACCTGCAGCGAATTGTGGAACCATTGGACTCATTTGTGTCCTTTTTTTTTTTTTTTTTTTTGAACTCTTGGCAGCCAAAGAAGGGAATGCAGCAAATAATAAATTTTACAAATGTAGATTATAATCCCATTTCTTATCTCTGTTTGATTCCCAAATCACTACTTTCTCACACCAGTTCTGAACCCTGTCACTATTCAAGCCGTGGCCCTAGTTTTCCCTTTCTTAGTCTTAGGAGATAAATTATCCCCCAAATTTGCCAGGAAAGTTGAGCAATGCCATGGAGCGATCCTGGTCACCATCTCAAAATGTCTCTTTCTTTACCCAGATTCCTTCTGACTTTCTCCTTCTTGCAAAAGGTAAACTGTGCTCTTGTCACCTCAACTCATTGCCAGTCTTGCTTCATTAGTTATTTCAAGTCTTTCTCTTGTTCTTTTAATCTCTCCTACCTGGTCCTTTTCCATAGTTAAGAATCCTTCTTTGAGTTCACGGTCAAAAGTGTTTCTTTCATTTGTATCACCAAAATTTTCTAAGGAGTGACTTGGACTCTTTCCTTCTTCACCACCCATGCTTTCTTTTGATTCATTTCAATCTGGCTTCTGTCTGTGTTCAGGGGTCCTCAAACTTTTTAAACAGGGGGCCAGTTCACTGTTCCTCAGACCCTTAGAGGGCCAGACTGCAGGCCTCGGGACAAGTCAGCTGCTAAGCAGGACAGGCAGCAGCAGCAAAAATACCCTGTGGGCCAGATAAATGTCCTAGGCGGGCCGCATGTGGCCCACGGGCTGTAGTTTGAGGATTCCTGGATAAGCTTATGAAAAGATGCTCAACATCTTTAGTTACTATGGAAATATAATACCACAATACCACATTGTTAACACCAAAATAAGATACTACTACACTACTGGAATGGCTAAAATTACAAAGACAGACGATATCAGATGTTGTGAGGATATGGATGAATTGGAACATGCATATAATGCTGGTGGAAATGTAAAATGGTGCAGCCAGTTGGAAGATTGGCAGTTTTTTTAAGAAAATAAGCATATATACCTACTATATGACCCAGCCATTCTATTTTTAGGTGTTTACCCAGGAGAAATGAAAGAACATGCTATATGATTCCATTTATATAAAACTCTAGAAAATATAAACCCTTAGTGACAGAAAACAAAGTGGTTTCTAGGGGATGAGCGTGTGGGGTAGGAGGAATGGATCGCAAAGGAGCACAAGGAAACTTTCAGGAGGTGATGGCGGCTTATGTTGGTTGTGATGATGCCTTCACAACTGCATAAAACTCATCAAATCTGATATTTGAAAATGTGTAGCTATGCATTAACAAGAACTATCAAAGAAATGCACATGGAAAAGGGTGAATTTTGCTATATGTAAATTATCCCTAAATAAACCTAATTTTTAAAAATGGGAAAATGAAATATGGGGATTTAATTTGCAAAAAAGAATTATTAAAAGCCAGTCTCAAAAGGTAATGTTAAAAGATTATAAAAGTAAAAGATTGTACTATATGATTATATTATATAATATTCTCAAATGGCAGAGATAGAGAACAGATTAGTGGTTGTAAGAGGTTAAGGTTGGTAACCACAAGGAAAAGCAAGTGAAGGAAACACAGGAGTTTTCAGTACTATCGTTGCTATTAGTACGTACTATCTCTATACTAATTTTCAATACTATAATGAATCTATGATTATCTCAAAATAAAAAGGCTTTTAGATATTGTATTCTTTAATGTGAAACAAAGATAGCATCCCCCAAATTTGTTGGTTTTTATAACTTAAATTGTAATAATGCTTATCATACAAATACAAGAAACTGTAATTTCATGGAGATGATTATAATTTAACATTGTATTGTTGCAGGTAGAAGACATAGCAAGAATCATTTTCCATTCTCTGGTACCCTGTTTAAATTTTCAATGCTTTTTTTTTTTTTTTTTGAGGCAGTCTTACTATGTTGCCCTTGGTAAAGTGCTGTGGCATCACAGCTCACAGCAACCTCAAACTATTGGGCTTAAGTGATTCTCTTGCCTCAACCTCCTAGGTGGCTGGGATTACAGGCACCTGCCACAACGACTGGCTATTTTTGTTGTTGTTGCAATTGTCATTGTTGCTTTAGCTGCCCCAGGCTGGGTTTGAACCCACCAGCCTCGTTGTATGTGACTGGCTCTGTAACCACTGTGCTGTGGGTGCCAAGCCTCAATACTTTTTTTCCTCAAATTTTTTTCTTCAGTTTTTTGTTTTTACTAGATGATATATACAAATGGTTCAAAAATACATGAGAAGGAATATTATAATGTTTTCCTACAACATCTGTCTTCCATCCACACAGTTCATATTCCCTGAAAAGTAAGCCATTGCTATTAATTTCTTGTGAATTCTTCCACAGTGCCTTTGAGTATATACAAGCTTCCCTCTTCTCCCTGTTTTTATACAAAAGGTAGCTTACTATGATGACCATTTTGCATAACATATTTTCACTTAACAGCTTATCTTTAAAAATTTCCAAATAATATAGAGAGCTTCTTAATTCTTTTTCTTTTGACAGTAGCATGATATTTATTATATGGCCATGCTATACTTTATTTACCAGTCCCCTGTCTATTGACATTTAGGCCATTATAAAACAAATACATACATCATTTCCCACATGAGCAAATATATGTGAATGTGCAAAATTGACAATATTTTACTTTTTTAGCCCAGAAAAATTATTTGTGGTTCAACTAATACCTGTAGAATAAATTTTCAGATGTGTAATTATTTGAGACTAAATATTTAGTATTCTTTTGATTTTCAGTTCTACTACCAGGCATAAAATTTAAAAAAGAGAGTGGAGAACCTTGAATGAAATGTTTATAACTAAGGAGGAAATGTCCATGCACAAACAGGGCTATTTCTCAAAGTCCTTTGCCCGTAAATTCTTTAAGTAACATGTCTAACTCTAACCCTGACCCAGGCAGTTCTGTCAGCGTTCCTTGTCTATTAATAAAAGCCTTTGCTTTCTCCGTATTAAAAGACTTAAAATAGAGCTCTGGGATCCTTTTTCTTTCCCATTGCAAAAAATACCTTTGTATCTCTATCAGTGTTATCCTCCATTGGTCCTCATGATTATATTTAATATTACAACATTGTATGTCTTCATGCAGCATTAGATTCTCTTGAAAAGGCTGACTTTGTACACATGGTAAATAGGTAGAGCGTGTTCAACACAGTGAGTCAACTAACCCCTGTCTTGGCTTCTCCAACATTGGTCGTGTGTGTGTGTGTGTGTGTGTGTGTGTGAGAGAGAGAGAGAGAGAGAGAGAGAAAGAGAGAGATGGAGGGAGTGAATATAGGTGAAGGTGAACAGTCTATAATTATCACTGTACTATTCACATTTTCTATAAATTTAAAATTTCTCAAAATAAAAAGCTGAGAGTATATTCTTTGCTGAGATTATTTCCTGTTAATTAGGGACTGCAGCTTCATTACCCACTATGTTCTTTTTTTTTTTTAGTGTTTCTAGGTTTGAAGACATCTTAGAAACTCTGCCCCCTGATAAAATGATTGAAGATAGCAATTTATGCTTGTTAAAAGGCTTCCTCTTTGCCACATGTTAGAGTAGGCATGTTATATGGATGATGTCATTTCAGCCTCTCACCAATCTCTTATCTTCCTCGTTTTTCAAATGGGGCCACTTAGGCACAGTGAAGTTGAATAATCTGCCTGAAGTCACGCAGCTAGTGTGAGGTAGAAAGGTGCTAGAACTGTAGGCTTCATTCGACCTGGTCTTCATTTTTTCCTGAAGTATTTTAAAGTGAAAAGTAGGTCATCCTCTGGCTCAAACTCTTAAAACAATTAACTTAAGCTAGAAAATATAATAATCTGAAGGCTTTCTGAAGGAGTACAGATTGATGTAAACGAAAAAGAAAATCGACAAGCTTCTTGACACATTAATTTGCCAAGCTCTGCAAACAAGGACTGCTTTGTGTGCACATGGTACTTAGAGCTTGCCTGTTCCTTTTCTGAGTTTGCTTCTTTTTTTATATACTTACCAGCCTGCTAAGAGGCATTATTTTTTTTGTAAGAATTTTAAAGTCTAATGAGGAAAAAAAAATACAGATAGAAGTCCATTTTCTTTAATGTTGTACACAAAAGTATATGTAAAACCAAAAGTAAATAAATATCATCACATTTGTTTATGCCACTATCTAGTTCTTAATGTTAACATTACTATTGAGACAATGGAAAGTAGGTAGCAATTTAGGGATTAGGAAGGAGATGAAACCAAAAATAATTTCCTCCACATTGATTTTTTTTTTAATTTATTGTTGGAGATTCATTGATGGTACAAGAAACCAGGTTACACTGATTGCATTTGTTAGGTAAAGTCCCTCTTACAATCGTATCTTGCCCCCCAAAGGTGTGGCACACACCAAGACCCCACCCCCTTCCCACCTTCCCTCTCTCTGCTCGTCCGTTGACTCTTCTGTAACTGTGTATAGCCATGCTCACAGAGACAGCTTCTTTTAGTTCTCCATTGCACAGAAATTCATTTGTATGTAAAAATTAAACCTGCTCAGCAACTGGGGGAGACTACAAATGATGGGTCAATATATCCTGATGCATTGTCACACAATTCAAACTATGGTCTGGGACTGCAAACAAGGCTTTCTCTTGAAGCTGAACCAGAAACAATTTCTTACATCCCTTAGGCTTGGTAATATGTGCAGAAATATATGGATACTGAGCAGGTTGAAAAATTGGTCTCTTCCAGTTACCAATGCAGTCATCAATGACCCAGCCTTGGTGAACTCCATCTTGGCGACCCAGTACCTCTGTCATTAAGTGTTTTAGTCCTTCAACTTCATCTTCTCCTGGGTTAAGTTCACCACCAGGTAATTTGAAGAAAGTTGTCCCCAGCTGTAGCAGTACACATAGGGTAGCTGGTGCTCATGTACAATCCGAACATCTTCTACAGTCCTCCTTATTCCAGTTTTATCAGATTCCTCCCTCATGCACTGAAATCTGGCTGCAACAGAATGGTTCTTCTCCTAGAGGGGCTCTTTTGTACCTATAATTGGTAAGATGGTACAGGTTGATTGTACGCTTCAGGGTGAGGGGCTTGGTCTGCTGGATATACTCGTTGCCAAACTGATTGACCCCCTGGGGCCAGCCAGTCTCAAGGGCAGTACCACAGACATGCTGGTGACTTCTGGCACTGGTCAGAAAGTGGGAAGCAAGGCAGACTTACCCCTGAGGACAGGGGTATCTGTGACCCACTTAGCAGCTGCAGCCCACCATTAACGGGAGAGGCAAGTAAGGGGCATTCTTGTTCTTTTCCTGCATGTATCCTGTACCTTTCCATCTTTGTGGACTTCTTCCTACCAGAACTTATGTTCAGGATTTTCTGTCTTAATAACCATCACCCCTTACTGTGTGCACTGTCTGGCTATTTTGATCTCTCTTCATCTTGAAACCAAGCTCTTCTCACAAACGATTCTTAGAAGCCATAGTGGAGTTTCCTTATCTCCCTACTGTCTCCTCTCAGCCACCCTCCAGCAGACTGTTTTCCTTCTAGCAATTTCCTATGCTGATCTTTTATTAACAGCACTGGGACTGTATTTTATGCATGATTTTATAGCTTGATTTTTTCCCTACTTTCATATTAGGGCCTTTTTTTCAAATCATTAATTCTTAACTTTTTATTGATGAGTGGTGTCCAGACAGAAATGTGCATAGATGATAAGTTCAGTGACTTTTAGTGTCTTTAGTGTCTAAATCAAGAAACAGAAATTCCAGAATCCTAGAATCTTTTCCTAACCAACCGTATATAGTCACTTCACCCAACTTCCAAAGCTCTCCTGGTTCCTAACAGAATAGAATGTTTTATGTATATGAAATATATGTGTGGAATCATACAGTGTGTATATTTTTATGTCTAAAAAGTGTTAGATTTGTTAGATTCATCCATACTATTCCATGCAGTTGTTGTTCACTATTCTCATTGTTATATATTCCACTGTGTGAATATACATTAATAAGTTTTTAAACATAATATTAATGTCTGTATAATATTCCATTTATGGACATACCATAATTAATCAGTTCCTTTATTTTTTTCAAAGTTTTCACTGTTAAAAATAACCCAATAATAAACATCTTTGTATAAATACTTAAATTTATGACCATTCCTTAGAATGAATAAATCCTAGAAATGGATGGATAAAAGGTTATAAACTTCAAAAGTTCTTGAAATATATTGCCAAATTGCTTTTCAAAAGGGTTACACCTACTTAACTTTCCTTTTGGCACATTACCTGATGCATAAGTGTTTGATAAAATTCTGCTGACAAGAACTGGACGTACTGGATTCTTTTATATCCGAAAATCCATTCCTGAGTTTTCTGTGTCATTGATTTGATTTGTCTTCTTTCCAGTTAATTATTATTTTAATTAATTTAGATTTTTTAAAAAGTTAATAGTGTATGGGGCATAGCATCCCTTCTTCTCCTTATTCTTTTCAAAAATCATCTGATTGTTCTTTTTCTATTTTTTTTTTTTCTAGAAGAACTTTAAAATACACTATTGTGTTCTGGGAAAAAAAAGTCACTGGAGATTTTATTAGAATTGCATTACTGGCATTTCTATACATTAATGTGGAAAGAATTGACAGATATATTTATAATTTTATCCAGGAATGATTCTCCATTTATTCAAGTATTCTTATTAAATGCCATTCAGTAAAGTTTTATAGGTTTATTCCCAAAGAACTTATATTTTTTTAAATTTTATTTCTGAATATTTTATATTTCTTGGCTCTTGGACACTGAGTAATTTTTTTTGTTATATTTTACAACTCCCTATATGAAAGCTACAGAGTTTTATGTGTTAATTTTGTGTTCATCCTCCTTACTGAGCTCTTGTTTTTAGCAGTTTTTTCCTCCATAATGCTTTTAGATTTGGGAACATTTAATTTCTAATTTCAGAAAAGGAAAAATTGATATTTAGGTTAAAGAAATAGAAAAACAGTAACCCAGAAAGATATTAAAAATAGAAATATAGAGTTCTGATCATTTGTAGAACTCTGTTTTTTAATGTGTTGAGGTACTCATTTTTATCAAATCACAACTATTTTCTCTAGCCTTACATTTTGAATGAAGAAGCAAGTCAAAAAGTTTAACATAAAATTAAGGAAATTTTAAAATGTAAAAATAATCTGTCATTACTTTAGGCAAAATAATATGAAAACCACATCATTCACCATTTATGTTATTCTGTATTTTTTCTATTCTCTCATTTTTTAAAAGTTTCATTTTCTTATCTGTTCTCTGTTTTGTTTCTTTATTTTTTTTTAAAGGAATATAGTAGTTATAGAAGAAACTTTTAAAATACTAATAGAAAATAAACTTCAGAGTAAATAAAAAATGAAAATACTTCACTTTTGCTTTTAGATTTATTTTCTGCCATATTCTCATATACCTTTCTGTTCTTCTTGATCATTCTAATGATTTTCTTCTTATGCCATCTGAATAATGGTTATACGTGTGTACATATGAGATACCAATGTTTGTGTCATGTATTGTCTTATTTATCACTTTCCCCCCCAGAGATAAGAAAATATGTGTAAGTCATGTGTGAATATATATATATGTTGCATATGTAATAAAAATTATTTCTCAGTTAAATAGTGTTCTTTTAGATTTTTAACTTTTAAAGCTATTTGTTTTTTGGCTTGGTGCCTGTGGCTCAAGTGGCTAAGACGCCAGCCACATACACCTAAGGTGGTGGATTTGAATCCATCCTGGGCCTGCCAAAACAGCAATGACAGCTGCAACCAAAAAATAGCCGGGCGTTGTGGTGGGCGCCTGTGGTCCCAGCTACTTGGGAGGCTGAGGCAGGAGACTCACTTGAGCCCAGGAGTTGGAGGTTGCTGTGAGCTGTGATGTCACAGCACTCTACCCAGGGGGACAGCTTGAGGCTCTGTCTCCAAAATAATAATAATAATTTGTTTTTTAATTCATTTTAA
>CAUYTI010070929.1:0-45652 GCA_963575145.1 Galago senegalensis | reverse complement strand
AGCTACTTGGGAGGCGGAGGCAAGAGACTCGCTTGAGCCCAGGAGTTGGAGGTTGCTGTGAGCTGTAATGCCACGGCACTCTACCCAGGGGGACAGCTTGAGGCTCTGTCTCAAAAAAAAAAAAAAAAAAAAAAAAGAATGTAAAATACTATGGAATGTATGATAATCAGAACAAGTTTTCTGTAAGTGAATATTCATGTTAAAATAAGTGTTACTCAACATATAAATGATAAATAAAATATAACTCAAAATCATTTTTATTAATTCTGACCTACTATAACTAAAATTAACAATGTAAGAGAAAGTGTTTGAGGGTTATTTTAATAATCAACAACTTATACAATATATGTATATTTTATAGGACATTGTACTATGACATTATTACAGATTATTTTGATTCATCATAATATACTAGTATTTTAGTTTATTCATTAAGACATAATTAATCCCATTCTCAGAGACACCACATCACGAGGTGAAGATTCAGATTCTGAGAGATTTACAACAGATTTTTGATGATCTAAACTAATTGTAGCTGGTTTGTGAAAGTTAAACAGAATGGCCTTTTTTGAATCTGAAAGTTAAAACTCAAATACTTTCAGATGAAAATCCCGGAGGGCCAAACCAAATAGAGTGACAGGAACAGGGCCTGAGAGCGGGGAGAAAGCAGAACCTACCCGTGGTCCACAGGTGCTCCCTTCAGTTCTTTGCATCTGAAATGACTCATTTTCCCATGCAATTTTCCGTTTGACTCATTGTACAATGTTTAGCTTTTATTCTCATTCTTTGGTGTCTTTGGCATTTTACTTATCAGTTTTGAATTTCTGTTTTTTTTTTTATCTCTTTGGCTTGTCCTCAATATAGGAATTAGCATTTATGTAGACATGTAAACATAGATCTAGGTAAACATAGATCACTGGTATTCACTCCTCTTAAATTCAGAATTCTGGCAAATTAACACCTGGTCTTTAAGTAGTCATAGCCGACCCACTACCGGCATCAGAACTGACCCTTTACTATGCCGTGGGTTGGGGGTGCTGTTGGATTCTTGAGTATTATTTGGCTTAGGGTGACCACAGGAAAACCACACCCCTCTGAAGGTGGCTACACACACCCACAAGTTCTTCATCAAGTCAAATCTCTTTTATTTGTAAGTTAACTATAGAAGTAAAAAAGGAACTTAATCCTATTAATTTTAAACTCTACGTGTATTTCCACTAAAGCTAAAGTTAACAAAATATCAAAATACTTGTTCATTAATTATGCTTTATTACCCAGCTTTGTGTTCATTTTTAATTGTTACTTAACAAATTCGCACAAACACAGAGGGGGAAATAACATCCATTAATTATCTCAGAGTTTCCATAGCTCAGAAGTCAGGTGTGGGTGAGCTGGGACTTCTATGGTGAATGTCCCAAAGCTAAAATCGAGCTGTCAGCTAGAGCTGCATTTTGCCTTGAGGCACGAGGTCCTGGCCCAATCTTGCTCTCTGTGATAGCTTTCACTTTAAGTGATTATCGGACTGAAAACTTCCAAGTGTTAGCCAGAGACTGCTCAGTCCTAGAGGCCATCCTCCACTTCTTGCCACGTAACTCTTTCAATATGCAGCTTAAAACGGGGATTTTGCTTCTTCCAAGCCTGCTAGCAGGAGAAATCTCTCTTGCTTCAAATAGATCTGACCTCTCTTAATGCCTTCCATGGTTGAATTAGGCCTAGCTGAATAATCTGTCTTTTGATTAACTAAAAGTCACTGATTGGGAATCCTAATTACAGCTGCAAAATCACTTCTGCCATACAGCGTCATGTAATCACAGGAGGGAGGGGATATTTCCCAAGGCCCATATACCAGCATGGTGACTATATTGAGGGTTCATTTAGGATTCTGCCTACCACAACTGTAAGCCACATGCTTTGAAGTTTTAACTTGGAGGTTTATGGTAACAGTTGACACATAAACTGTGAGAGAGCAGTTCAGCTTCTACATGGACTCAGAAGGTGCCTCACATAGCGACCATTGGCGATTTGACCACAAAAATCAAATCAGTCATTTGCTTTGAGAACTTAAGGGAAATATTAGCATTTTATTGAATTGTGTAACTAGCTGCATGTGTTTATACTAAGAGTCTGGGTAAATATCTGGGCACATTTCCTTAAAATGAAAATATGAGACTGTCAGTTGCAACTCTGACGTGCAAGGTGGTCGGAAGTCATTACTTTCCTGTTTCCAGCAAAACACAGCTGAACACACTGAAAATCAGTGACTTCATTGACCCATCAGAAGACTGAGGTTTCATGGCAAATTGTCACCCCAGAAGCTGAAGAGAGAGAAAGTTCCGAGAATCACAGTTGAGATCAAACAGATGCTGCTGGAGCCTCAAACCAGTAGGAACACTGTGTGAGATTTGCCGAGCTTCTAGGCACTAACCGTGGACCAGCAAGGTGGGAGAAGCTCCTGGAAGCTGCAGTCTTGGGGAGCTCCCCACACATTTATAGGTTTGACCCCCAGGTTCATAAAAGGATCTCACAAAAATCCAAGAAAGACCGGTAGAAGCTTTGGCAGGAGGAGGAAAGGAACAGGAATGAAATATTAGAGATTGCTCTTCATATGTATGTGTTTAAATGAATTGAAATAAGGAAAGAGATATTAACACTTTCATGTTTATTGTGACATTACTCACAAAGGCCAAAATATGGACAGAGCCTAAATGACATTGTTGCATGAATGGAAAAAGACAACGTGGTATGTATATACGTTGGAATATTTTTCAGCCTTAAAAAAGAACGAAATCCTGCCATATTTAGCAACATAAAGAATGTGGAGAACATTTTGCTGGGTAAAATCAGTCAGTCACAGACACATACATGTTTGATTCCACTTTTATGAGGTATCTAAAATAATCAAATTAGGACAGTGTCTGTGGCTCAAAGGAGTAAGGCGCCCGCCCCATATGCTGGAGGTGGCAAGTTCAAACCCAGTCCTGGCCAAAAGAATAATAATAATAAAAATAAAATAAAATAATGAAACATTATAAAATTATGAAATTAGTAGAAACAGAGACTAGAATTGCTTTTAAATACTTGTAAAAGTTTATTTTTAAAAGTGGAAAATATTATTGGAACAATCTGAAGTGGCCTGAATTTCCCCCCCAGTACCCATTCATATGTGGACGTGTTAACCCTGAACACGGTGCCAGGGTGGGTTCTAATCCTATCGGATTGGTGCCTTTACACCAAGAGGGAGAGACACCAGAGACCTCTGCCTCCACTCATGCCCCGAGGAAAAGCCCTATGAGGGTGTGAAAGATCTCCAAGCCAGGGAAAGAGGCCTCCCCAGACACGGCATCTGCCTGCAGCTTGATCTGAGACTTTCAGCTCCAGAGCTAGAAGACAACGCCTTTCTTTTGTTCAGTCCCCCAGACAGCGGTATTTTAGTATGGCAGCCAAGCAAACTAACATACAGTCAATAATTAATAGTGATATCAGCTCGAATATACTCTAATTGGAGAGAGATGCCCAAGTAAATTTAGGAAGGACTTGAAAAGTACTCATCCGATGTGAATATATTCTGAAGATATTACTGAATATGCTATTTGATGTACAACCCAAATAAAATAGTATGCATGCTTCTATGGTCAGATAACCAAGCAAGTTTGAAGGACGACCACGCTTAGGGTTCACAGAAAAAATAACTGTGCTTAAGCAGCAAATAGAATTGTGACACATTGAGAGTCTAATACTTGTGTGTTGGAAACCTAGACTTGATATATTACTTCATTTAAAGAAGATGTGTTGTACTTGTTATAAATAAGTTATTGTTATTTAAAATTAAGAAAGAAGTAATTGTTAAAATTAGTAATAGAGTGAGCTAATCCTTATTAACTTTTGAAATCTACTTAATTTGGGGACAAAATAGTTAGCCCGTGTGTGATTTAACTGTTTCTCTCAAGTAAGGAATATTTACATATTCTCATACCTTTGGATAAGCCTCCTCCCCTGTCTCATGTTTGGATGTAAATTAATATAGTCTTGAAATACGATTCCCTCACCACCACCAGCATCCTGAAATACTTCATTTGCATTTCTCACGTGGGAGAAGTTACACTCCAACTAGAACAATGGCCACAATTGTAAATTTTTTTGCTAAATTAACATGTAATGGCTCTGCTGGTTACAAATTCAAATAATGATGCTTGGAGGTGGAGTGCTTGTCCTTCTCTCTGAAAAAAAAACCTAAATACCTATCCTTTTTTTCTGACTTAATTCAACAGAATCATTGAAGTCATTTTCCATTTTACTTCAGCAAATGGATTTTAGAAAGCATTTCCACCCACTCCAGAATCAACATTACATGGAGGGCTTGCAAATCGGAATTTTAATTAAAGCCGTTCTCGAAGAATAATGAAATTACATGAAAAGTTCATTTGTCTGGGAACAATAGAAGGCTGTTAACTCGTTGGACTCTGCTCACCACAAGGACGATTCTTCATACCCTTAGTTAAATATCTGAGCAGCCTCTGAGTAACTCTAACAGCCAGTATCTGAGGTTTGAGTACTAAATGTATTAATAAGGAATGGACACACGTGTATCTGGAAAAGTCAGTGATAACTGTTTACCTTTTTTATTTAGTTGGTGTTTTCCTGAACTAGAACATAATTTCTTTGAGGGCAGGGACCTTCGTTTTAGTCTCTGCTGTGTCCCCAGGCATCAGAAAAGCACAGACATATAAGAGGAAGTCGTAAAGATTTATTTAACCAACTGGATATGCCTTTCACAAAAGAGAGCTTGAAAATTCTCACTTTTTTTCTGTAAGAATGTTGTAGAACCTCTTCTTCTGGCAGAACCTATGTGGAGTGACTCTCGACAACATTTGAAAAAGACAAGTTCTGTTACTCAGATAATTTAAAGTGTGTCCGCTGTAAAGTCACCCCTAAACTCAACATACATGTGGAAAATAGTAAATTGTAGCTAAATGTACCTTTATTCACAAAATATTCAAGAAATGCACTCTGAGTGTTGGCTGCTTCTTTGTGAAAAACCTTTAGGATGCTCTGTATATTGCTATATGAGTATTAAAATGTCAACAAAAAATTTCTTTTTTTTTTTGAGACAGAGCCTCAAGCTGTCACCCTCAGTAGAGCACTGTGGCATCACAGCTCACAGCAACCTCCAACTCCTGGGCTCAACCAATTCTCCTGACTCTGCCTCCCAAGTAGCTGGGACTACAAGTGCCTGCCATAACGCCCAGCTATTTTTTGGTGGCCGCCATCATTGTTGTTTGGTGGGCCCCAGCTGGATTCGAACCCGCCAGCTCAGGTGTATGTGGCTGGTACCTGAGCTGCTTGAGCCACAGGCACCGAGTCATGTCAATAAAATTTTAAGCTGAATCAAATCAAGATTATATTCAAATCACGGTTTTTCAGGACTCTTCATTTCCTTTTATAATCATTTACAAACTGGCAGCCACTTTTCTAAGAAATGGAAAACCTGAACTCACACGAAGAATATAATGAAGAATCCAGAAATTGTACCACATGAAGATTCCGCTGCATTTAAATTTTTTGAGGATCACTACACTATATGGAAGTGAGCAGGACTCAGCATTCGTCAGTCCAGAGAGCATAATTTATTCTGGAGACAGTTTTGAGATCAGTATAGGAATATTTAATTATTATAGCTATTGTCTTATGGAGTTTATTCTCTCTTATGGAGTTTATTCTCTCTGGTGGAGGGAGACTTATTTCTACTGAACGTACTCAAGTTGTATTTGACAAAGATTCTTGACTGAATTCAAGAGTTCTTGGTTGGAGTCTTTTTTTTTTTTTTTACAGTTTTTGCCCAGGGCTGGGTTTGAACCCACCACCTCTGGTATATGGGGCCAGTGCCCTACTCCTTTGAGCCACAGGCACCACCCTGGAGTCTTGAATCAATATTAATGACAACCATTTGTATCCCTGAAAGGCCACAAGCCTATTTTTTCCATGACTCCAGTAAACCATCTATTCACAAAACTGTAGTTACCAACACAGTCTTCAGTTCAGCTACAATTCCCTATGAGTCATCTGGAAGTGACACAACTTACTTCAGAGAGTTGTCACTGAGAATTAATTACAATGCATACATTCTAATATGTCATCGAAATTAAGTCAAATAGGTAGTAAAATAAATCACTTGGTGAACACTTGTGTGCCAATGTCTTTGGCTTATTTCCCAAATATTAATTTATTTAGGCTACAATTTCCTAGGCAATCAGCTAGTCTCAGATATGCAAAAGCACACCAGGACTGACCAGCCCTCATAGGTCTGACAGATTATCCATCATCTCTTTTTCACAATGGAGCCGTTCCGTCTTTGAGTTACAGGAAACAACATTTCAGATCACGTAATATCTCGCCAATGATTATATCACTAGCTGGTGGTACAGCCACCTGATTAAATGGAGGTCTGCATCTATCAACACCTGTATATAAAAGATTTTTCTACCAGAGAATCCAAAGCTATGCAATTACATTGCCTTATTTATTTTCATAGAATTAATATGAAATAGCTATTTATATTACTACCTCCATTAAAAGGAAATGGAACTGTAACTTCCTTCTTTCCATTATTACCACTAATTTTTTTTTTACACGGTTCATACTTAGACGGGAAGTTTCAAGCACTCTAGATTCCCATCATTAAGTTTAAAGCATGATCGCTGATTTTCATGAAACAACACGGATCTATAAATCTGAGCTCACTCTGGCTCTTGATTTTCCTCCATTTTTAATGAAGCAAAAAGTGATTGTAATCAGTTAATTGAATGTGCTTAACTCAGTAGGGTATAGTCAGGAAACAGCTTTATTTTTTCTTTTTTTAATTGAACTGTAATATGCATATAGAAAATTAAATGCTTTCTGAGTGCATGACTCAACAGATTCTCATGAACCACACAGCCCTGTGTAGTCAGCCTACAAATAAAAGACCCTACAGTTGCCGGCACTCGGGAAGACCCCATCAAGTCCCCTTGCAGTCAGCGCACTCCTGCTCCTATGAATAACCACTATTCTGATTTTTAGCAATGTAAATTTGCTTTGCCTGGTTTTCTTTATGAAATAATTGGAACCATACAGTATAAACTCTTTTGTGCTTGGTTTCTTTTGTTGGCTATTTGGGCTGTAAGATCCATTCCGTCATGATAACACAATTTATCTTTTTCCATTCTACTGCTTATGGGCATTTTACTACTTTGTAGTTTGTGTCAGTTATAAATGTGGCTGATGGGATCAGTAGGATGTCTCCTGTTGGCTGACAGTCTCCCTGCCTAGATATCATCCATGGGCCTGATAGCAGAATGGCTGGTTCTTGGAGTATACGTACACTTACCTTTGATAGGTATTGCCAAACAGTTTAAGCAGGTGTTTGTAGCCATTTCTACTCTTGTTAGCAATGTAAGAGCTTGTGCTCTCAAATTCCCTTCAAACACCAGTGGGTTCTCCTGCCCATCTTGTTCATCTTAGGCAGTCTGAAGGGTGTCTAAATGGTCTTATCACTATTTAATATGTATACCCGTAATGAGGAATGAAGACAGGCTTGTTTTCAAGTACTCATTGGCCATTTCTATATCCATTGTGAGGGGAATACTCCAGTTTATGTCCATCATTCTATTAAATCTTCAATACGCAGAATCCTACAATTTTTGACCCTGGCAAGTTTAATATATAGTACTTGGATTCTACTGAAATTGAAATTCTATAAGAGCAGCAATGTTAATTTTTTCTCATTTCTTCTAGTTCTGTATTCAGTAATTATATTTGCAGTAAATATTGAATTAATGAATTAACATAAATCTTCCTGTCATATTAAAAGATGTGTGACAACAGAGGTGTACATCAAGCTAGGATTTTAACATAGAGAGCTATTTTAAAGTTTTTATCCTTTAAATTGTTGGCTTTTGCTAAAATCATTTGGTTATCCAGAAGATGAAACAGATTTATAGGGTTTTATTTGATTGTTTTCTATCTGCATAGGAAATTTCTAGGGCTCCAGTTACATCTCGCCCCATGAAGCCTGACTCTACAGTTTTCTTCTTCTCAGGGAAACCTCCTCTCTGTCTTCAGCTTGTGTATAATTGTCATATTTGATCCCAGTGTTAATCTCAACAGTATTCTCCCTCCAGCTCTCATGCCTTTTCAGCACAGGAGGTGGAAAAGAAAACACAGCCCCTTTCAGTTCAACACATCAGAGGAGGCTAGAAATCCAATTTCCTGATCCCCAGTTCAGTTTTCTCTCTATTTCAAACATATTACCACTGAGTCAACTTTAGCTACGACATCTGTAGAAAGTTCCAGCACTCAGAGTGTACAGTGTCCACTCTTCTTTAAATTCAGAGGATTTAGACAAAAGGGAAAAGGAAAAACAAAATGTTGTCAAGAATGAGGGTTTTTTGGGGGGTGGTGTATAAACTTCCAGTTTAATTCACTTTTGGAATATGTACACTGTTTTTTATAGTATTGCATCTTAAACAGACAGGGCGTTTGACTCAGAGAGATTTAAAACACACGGGAAAAAGATCTGCTGTTTAGGAAGAGTACAGGCATGGTGATAAGGGCAATGCCTGGGGTAAAGGATTCCCACATTCAACTGTACATAAAAATATCTCAGTGTAATATATAATGAAGACAATATCTTTTGAACTATGTCATTAATAAATTAGAGGCCTTACCCTGGCAAGCTTTTTCATCTGATAGTAAAATTAGAAATATTAAATCATCAAACCTCATCAAATATTACTGCATATAAAGATGTTGCACTGAATTATACTGAAATTGTATAGAAGGCTGAGCGGTATTAGTGGCATTAGTCACACGAATGTTATAAAATAAAATGACATGCCAAGAACAGAAAAGGCATTTCCATAAAATGAATGAATTTGAGTTGATAGTTGGTGATATCGCTATAGTTGGTGCTTGTTGCTACAGTATGAACTGAAAGCAGGGGTATAACAGAAAACAGGAAAATCTCTGATAATAGCAAGTGCTAATTCTCCCTCTAAGCATGACATCAACCACAGTACAAGAATGGCCAATAATAAAAGTCAGAATAGAATGCATCCTTCTTAGCACTCAGTGTATTTCTAAACACAAAAGTGCTCTTTGCAATGTCTTTTTCTAACTTTTGTATATTCTTGTACTTCTTAACTCAATTTTCTCAAACACAAAAGGAAACATGATATACAATTCCTATATGTTTTCAGTAAGTTTCTTAGGATCAAAATAGACTAAAAATGCAACAGCAAGAAGAAAACAGGGTACATGGGATGCCTTTGAACGCGACTGACAAAACACACACCAGCTTCAGGTGCAAATACATCTGTTTGTGAACCGGAGTTGTTTACGTCCCTGTGAACTTCTTCATTCAGCCTGGTTTCTGGGATGCCAGCAATGTTGACAAGACCTCAATTCTCTAAACTGTCAGTTCTGCTTCATGTGGGTTAACCATGTTAATTATTCTCAGGCTGCATCTTACATCTAATTGTCCAGAATTTTTGTCTATTTCATTCATTTCTGTCGTCCAAGCGCCTACGCTAAGCACATAACAGGTGTTCCACAAAATTCTATGGAGTAAATAAATGAATGGAGGTGAGACGGGTATACAATTCTCGCTCCCCATCCTCCCAAACTCAAGTCAGCAGAAAAGAGTTGGTTCAACTATATGAATAGCCCCCGTCCAAATATCCATAAGTCTCTTTAGTCTGTATTTTAATCAAACAATGTGATCTTTTGTCTAGAGTTCAGCAGAAGTCAATCCCAAGAGAGAACTGACCTACCTCAATTAAGAATAGAGAAATGGGTAGAACCAAGGAAAAAAGAGCCAAAGAATGTAACACCATCGTTAGGAACTCAAAAGATGGGAATGGTCAGTATTGTATATCTGTGTTAATAAAAGCATCCATGTATAATGCTAAAACGTAAGATACCCTATGAAAGGACATGTAGACCTTAATGCATAAAGGTGAGGTTTAAGAAATACAACAATTTTATTCTTTGATTAAAATTATTGAAATTATTTTCAAATAATTATTATAATTATAGTAAAAATACTTGGAAATAAGTCAGAATTAATGCTTCAAAAATTCATCAGGCTTGGTTTATTGAGCCAAGAGCCTCCAGTTTGCAGTTGGCTGCTCAAAGTGAAATCGATAAATGCTTTTCTTTGTAGAGGGGATCGCATAAGCCTGAGAGAAGACTTAAAAAAAAAGCGATGACCCCTTAAGACTATTGGTTATCTTTTGTATTAGAAAGTAAAACAAAGTACAAGAATGGATGACCCCACTCACTGAAGGCTTCTCCATTGCAATTTACCTTCAGTGTTCCTCAATGGATTGGTAAAAATGTTTTTTGAATGGGTTTCAAGACACAAATTTATTGACTGGTTCGAGACTGAGCTATCAATACAGCGTCTCCAGGCTGTCTGGCGCACCCGTCACCTCTGGGCAGAGTTTTGAACGGTAGGTAAACGGCCTTCATGTTTATTGCAAAGTTTCATCTATTGATTAAGAACCATACTAAATAATGAAATATCAAGAAAAATTGTCGATTGCCTAATATTTCCATGTAATATGTGGATGATGAGATCCTCAATCCAATACCATAAAGCCATTCCATAATGTCTTTCTGAAAATGCTTTATAAACATTTTGCAGGTAGATGACAAATTTTTCTTGTGGATAACGCAAACCAACCATTTGCCCATTCTGTATATATTCTGTATATATGGGCACAGAAACGCAAATGTTAATTTGTCAACCTCAAGTCCGAGAGCTGGCTGGTGACTTGATACACCCACATTCAATGAGTGTCTGTTGAGAGTTCACTCTCCTAAGGGTGCTGTGGTGTCTTGGTTTAGAGCATGAACTCCAAGGTCACGGACATGCTTAACCACACACTGGCTAAGAGACCTTCATAAGGTTATTTGAACTTCCTTTGTTTCAATAGCTTCATTTGCAAAATAAAAAAGAGAAGAGAGCACCCAAATTTACAGAGTTTTGCAAATCGGAGGAACATACAGGAACAACTATAAAACATATAATGAATCCCCTATAATATTGCAGGTGGTAGAACAACCCAGTGTGGAGATGGTTGAATACCCAGATTATCTGGCCTACAAATCTGTGAAGTATTCCTAAGCTAATGGAATATGCCAGTCCCAACCAAGGTCTTGAAATGGCTCCTTACATCCTAGGGTCATTCTCCCTTTTGGCTGCCTGAGTGTTGATGCCAACATTAGCTCTGGAAGGTCCTTGGTGAAAATGACAAGAGTCTCTCACAGCCCGGGTCCCTGAATGTGGAAAGGAGCCCTGGACATTTTTCCATGTGTGTGCAATAAGTCTCTATCGGGTAGAGGCATTAGTCCTTTGAATATTTTTTACTATTGTGTATGCTCTTCTAACTTCTAACGTGGTTAGCAAAAAATAAAACAATAAATAAGGCACATTATTGGGTTAAAGGAGTTTATCAACTCATGAAGAAGCAGAGACACGAAAATTAAAAGCTCAGAATTGTGAAGTTCCAGACAGAAAAAATGGCTTGAACTACGGGAGCTCAGGGTTCTCCAGGAAGATGAGATAACACCTACTTGGGAAATTCAATGTTGCATGTACGTGTGCCTCTCACACTGTACCTTCAATAAAGAGTGGGATCGTGACGCATACGTGAAGCTTCTCAAATCCAGGAATAGCAGGAAGACCCCAAACAAAAAAAAGGCAAAGGGGGGAAATGCCAGATATTTTTGGAGAATAGCAAATACTAAATTTTCATGGAGTTAAAGAGTGAAGAAGAAAGGATGGAAAGATGGGCCAGCATCAGATTTATTTCAAACCTTTATTTCCAGGTAGATATTCAGGATGGATTTGATAAGCAAAGGGAACCTCTAAAGTCATGAGAGCAGAAGACAGCGATTACAGATACAAGTAAGAAAAAGTCTATAACTCTTCACGACCCTCGCTCGATTTTCTGCTTTTACGTTCCATAATTCAGTAATACCATTTGCATATTCTCAAGCTTTGCTATTTTATATCTCTATACCTTTGAATGTATTTCTTCCATAATTATGACACGAACTATTTCATTCCACCTCCTCACTTTCTCAAGGTCACACTTTTCATTATTCCGTGACTGTGCTATGTGCATGAGCCTTGCACCAGGTAGCTACCCAATAAATAGGTATTTAATGAATATACGTCTGCCGTGGACTGCCTCACAGTCCGTCTCTATCTTTGGGACAACACAATGATCTAACTGAATACTCCTGCAACGTTTCACCTGGGTCTGTATCACAACCTTGCGGGGCACATATCTTACCCGTAATGATGTTTAGCAGACTAAATTGGTTTGTGCTATGGATCCCTGTGATGAGAAACCAAATTAGGAAAAGTCTTTATCAATGGACCCAATTTTCATCCTTAAACAGGCACTATGAAGTTATTTCAAACTCGTTCAGGTTTTTAGACCAACAAAAATGCACTACATTACTGAATTAGTGGCTAATACAATATAAATGAGTTTGGGAGGCCACAGGCTGTTTTTAAAAGCATGATGTTCTCTGGATTGATGCTTTTAAATACGGGTGAAATGAAAGCCGATGTATTCTCAGCAAACTTAGTGGGTTCATAGCAAACTAGGTTGAGATTTCAAAAGCTCTAGTGCATTCATTAAATCCAAGGCAGATAGAACTTTAAAATATAATGTGATATTTATATAACGTAAAATGTGGTTAAGACGTGGTGCTACTGTAACGTTCTGGAGACTCATGAAACAAACTTGCTCAAGAATAATTCTGTGAGAAATCCAACTTTCTTCACCACCCCTCTCTGGCCACTAGGATCTCAACTATAAATGTTAGTTTTATCTGCTCTGTTTTTTCGTTAAAACAAAAAACAACTAAGTTTGATTTCTCAGTTGATAAGTTGAAATTAATAAAATCATGATAACTCAGTTTTCTAAGTCATCAGTTTTAATTTTCATACACTGGTCCATGTAAAAACCACAAAATGTACATGATATAAAATCCTTTTTTCTTAGGTGTTGGTAAAACTTATACACAGGAGCCATTAGGGAACTGTCCATTTTTATTTCTTGATGTTGGTTAATTTAGATTGAGCTAATTGTAACAGTACTGATATGGTACTTTCAGAGACATCTTACTCTACAGAAAATCTAGTCCTCAATAGTCCTCATTATGTGTTTATATAACTCTAACAATTTATTTATGTCACTATTAATCCTGGGAAGATCCTCTTAACTATCGTGGCTGTATAGGAATGCCTGGGAGTGGCTTCTAGGCTAGGATGAGAGGGGATTATAGATGTCTTGACTTCTGATCAGAATAAAACAACTTCTGCATAGAGCGCCATAGAAGATATTTCTTCTGTTCTTTTAAAGTTTTGCTGTGACTGTCCTGTGTTGAATTGCTACTTTCCCAGGTATAAATAAACAAACTATATACAGGTGCTCCTCTATCACCTCACTTTGTTGCTTTGATTTTAAAATTATTTTGTTTTAAACCCTCTAACTTGGTTTACATAATGACAAATGCAATAAATAGAAGAAAAAAAATGATGTTTATGAACGGATTCTATCACGACCACACGAATCTCCACTGAGCGGCACGGGAAGTGATTAAAGGTCTGGAGACGGGGGACTGGGTGTGCTCTCAGCTGTGCCTCCTGACTTGGGCAAATCACCAGTGCTTCAGGATTACGTTTCCTTGTCTTTAAAACAAAAATAATATATGATACCTGCCCCCTCATTTTGCTGTGGGGATGACGTGAGTGGGTAACATATAAGACCCTTCGAAGAGAAGCATAATCAAAGTGCCTGCTTGAAGAATATACAGCGGGTTGGTTCTTAGCAGGAAGCTATTTTGGAATGAGTGGAAGTCTGTGTTAGAGAATATTTAATAACATTCTCTGATTGCCACAAGGGCATGCAGCTATTTAAAACATTGAATCAAAACCACTACAAATTAAAGTTCATTTGGGTCATTAATCCCCCCCAGGATACTTTCCTTCAGCTGTTTCTTCTAATGATTTTCCTTAATAGATACCCCTCAGTTTTCACCTATCTCCTCAAAGCTTTTATATTACTTAGGCCTCAGCCTCAGCAAACGGCTGTGCTTCCAGTTTCTGAGTAAATTGGAGGCATCAGCCAAGAAGGCTTTCACTTCCCTTGCAGGATAAAAACACACCGTTAGGACACACGTTTCCTCTTTCTTTTGTTCAGTGAGGGGCGATTTGCCAGTCATGTTCTTTACTCCACCATCACTCACCTTTTTGCGGACATTGCTCTGGTCATCATCAATTGATCATCAATTGTGCATTAGAACAACTCCCCTTGAAGTTTTATATGTACCTCAAAGGTAACATTCCCAGAATTGCATTTGATAAAGAACTCCGACCTGAACAGGACTAGGGTGTCTCCAACCCTGTAGACATGGTTTACAATTTCACGTTGATCTCCATCCGGCAAATTTGAACATTGTCACCTGGATGTCTCAGTCACCTCAACACAAAATCTCAAAACATGTGCCTTTTTCCGGGCTCCTTATATCAGTAATTGTCACAATCATGTCACTCTCACTACCTTTTGATAGTCTACATTTTTTTCCTCCACACTGTCGACTGTGTTCATCAATGATAAGACCCATCCATTCTCCCCAAATCTCTGGAAATCATTTCACTTCTGCTCCTTCCCCTGCCATTCTCCAAGCTCTCGTTCCTCATAAAACTGGATTGTACTCAGAACCTACTAATTCTACTCACTTCCCCTTCACTGTTAGCCCAGCAATCTTTCCAAAATTCAAATTCGATGAGTTCTTACCCTTTTTCACATCCTTTAATATCACTGGGATGCCTTTTAGGATAAATTTTATACTCTTCTTAAGGTCGTCTTTCTAATCATCTTTCAGATTGAGAAACCCTGGTTTTATAAAGCATTTTTAGGCCCCCAAGAGAGATATAAATACTTCAAATTTTTGCTATGAGATGGGAGATGTAGGCTATCTGGAAAAGTTATTTACCGAAAATGAAATATAGAATTTTATATTTCTTGATTTTAATATTCTGATCAGATTATGTCCTATTATAACTATGGATAAAACACACATTTCTCAAATATTTGTTGCTCACTTTTTTTACCCCCTCTGCCCGATTTCTATGCTCCAAAAATACAGCCCTTTTGGTTAAGGTGACGTGGTACTTAGAATTTTGTGCAACACAAGAAATTATAAATACTAAGGAAGGGTTAATATTAATCGTGAGAATATTTTCCCAATATTCTTGTCTCTTTTCTTTCCCTAATTTCTAAAAAGTTTCCCTGTCTCATTAAGTATTTAAGCTGCAGGGGACAGTCCCTGTTCACGCCTTGCTTTGTTCTACATTATACCTGCTCCTGCCTCTTAACTGCAGGCTCTCTGGGACAGTAACCTGTTATTTGTCTAGCCCTGGTTCACCATGTACATTTCTGTCTTAAGCAATAAATAATAATCACCATCTGGTCGCTGTAATGTAAAAGAACAGCATGAACAGAGCTGCAGAGCAAATCACGATTCAGAATGTCACAATCATCCTGGGCCTTCACATTTGCATCAAAATAGTCGAAAGTCCAACTGCCCCGTCCTCTTTGTCTGAAATAGTCAGAACATGTATTGAATTGATATCTTCCCACTATGCTATACAACTGGTTTTTTTTTCTCCTGTATACAAAATTCCCTTTTATATATGGGTGATTCTCGGTTTGCTTGGGGATTATATTGCTGCCAGTGTATTTTCTGCCAATAATGTTTGGTTTGTTTTTATCAGCTCCCATTATTGGTTTTCTATGAGGACACTTCAATTTAGACCGAAAAACAGTTAATCCCATTTAGCTTCTTTCTCTTTTCTTCCTACCAAAATCCATTATGGGTAGAGTTTTCAACGTAATCAAATAGACGATTAAGCGTCTCATTTTCAACTGCTCAAAAGGCAACATTTTTCTCTACTTTCGTATCATCATATTTTATCCCTACGCTTTCTCTTGTGCTCTGTAGACTCAAGCATTGAGAGTTCCATTAGAAAGCCTACCTTGTATGATAAGGCTACATTCAAACACCAGCTGATTACCATAGAAACATGACATTGTTAATTTTTACGGAGAAGCCTAGAAGTATATTTATGGAAGAAGAGCTTCTTATTGTGTCCTAACCATGTACTGAAAGATTACCAAATATATATATATATAAATACCCACAAATCCCTTCCTTCCTTGAAGCATGCATGTTTGCAATACGACTTTGCTATCAAGAGGTGAGATCCATCATTCCACCCGGTGCTTCTGCATTTGGCTATAAAACTAATCGGACATTATCAAAGAGGATATAAGCAGAAGCTTGAAAATTACTTCTGCAAGGTGGCTTCTTCCTTCTCACAGTTGGCAACCTTTTCATCACCCTGCGAAGCAGCCCAGGTTAGCCCCAAGGAGCACCAACAACCAGGGGAAGCAAAGGGAGGAGACCAGCTGAGACTCCGGCCACCTGCCAACTGGTAGACATGAGAGTGGGGCTGTCCTGCACCGCTCAATGCCAAACAAATCACCAGCTGACCTCAGAGATCAGCCACGCTGACCCAACCAGAATAACCCAGCGGTTTACCCAAGAGTGGTGAACAAATAAAAAGGTGGTTCCTTTAACTTCTGGCCCAGTTTGTTATGCAAAAAGAGATAACCGATTACACAGGTAAGTGGATAAGCATCTGCTCTCTGAGTTATGAACAGGGAGAAAGGACCATGGTGCAGTGCGCACTGGCAACTTAGCAGGTTCTCTATTTCTTGCCACCAAGAAGCAATTATCTTGTAATTACTTTTACTTCTCCCCATTTTTTTTTACATCATTAAAAATATCCCAAATCCCTGACTACCCAAGAGAACCCAATGGACCATGGAGACACAATATTTTCCCTTCTGCACCTGAATTATTTTTCCAGTGCCACCCAGGTTGTTGCAAAGAACAGGATCTACTCTCTCTTACGGCGTCATAATATGTCATTGTATATCTATATCATTTTTTCTTTACTACTATTCTATGATCACACCCTCCACTCCACCATCCCTAACACACAGCAGAGACTATCCTGAATCCATTCTATAATCTTGTCATGTGTATATAAAAGGCATCATGCAGCATCTGAGCTTCTGAGAGTGAATTCTTTTACTCAGCTTGCCTTTGACACCCATCCAGTTTGTCACACGTATGAATAGTTGATTTTTTTTCTTTTTTTTTTTGCAGTTTTTTGGCTGGGGCTGGGTTTAAACCCGCCATTGCTGGTATATGGGGCCAGCACCCTATTCCTTGAGCCACAGGCATGGCCCCTTTTTTTTATTTCTAAGAAGCATTCCATGGTACTGAATAAACAATAAGTTGTTTAATATATATTCCTGTTCAGGGTTATTTTCATTGTTCTCCAGATTGGGGCTATCCTGAATGGTCCTGCTATGAATAACTGCCTACAGGATTTGGTGTGGAGATGCACAAAATTAAGTCTATGTTAATGTAGGTTTTCATGGTCAATATTGGTGTACATTCCACAGGTGTTTCAAAACAATATGAAATTAGGTGAAGCATAGAAAGCTCATCTCCCTTCACACCCCTTTACATACTCCCTTTAAAATTGCCTTAAATATTTCTCCTACATACATTGAAAACCATATTAGTGTTATAATTTTGACTTTATTCATTAAAAATAATTTACAGAATTCAAAAGGAGAAGGAATGTATACTACGTTTACCCACATATATTTTATTTCCTTTGTTCTTCCTTCCCTTCTGATTTTCCAAAATTTATTCAATTTTTTTTTTTTTTTTTTTTACTCAGGGAAATTTCTATAGCCTTTTTTTTTTTTTCAGGTAAGTCTGATAGTGGCAAATTTTCTTAGTATCTTCATCTGAGAAAGTCTTGATTTCTCCTTTAGTTTTGAAAGATGTTTTCTCTGGTTATGTAATTCTGAGCCAGCAAATCTTGTCTTTTTCCACAAGAAAATGCCTTGGACTTCCTTGTAGCCTCATGGTTTATTACAAAAAACTTTTTTGTTATCCAAATACTCACTCCCTGTTCGCAATGCACTGTTACTCTCTCTTTACTTTTGAGTGTTTTCTTTGACATTAGTTTTCAAACAGTTGACCATGACCGTGTCTTGATACAGAATTTTTTAGCCTTATCCTCCTTGGTATTCACACAACACATTGACTACACAGATTTATGGCTTTTGCCCATATAGAAAGTTTTTAGCATTATTTCTTCAAGAATTCTTCAGCTCTGCTTTTTTCTTCTCTTCCTGGACTTTGGTTTCATGAATATCATATCTTTGTTATAATTACACAGTTAACTTTTTTCTGTTTTTCAGACGGGGGAAGTTCTGTTGGTCTATCCTCATTTATCGAGTCTTTCCTCAGTTTTGTTTTGCTTGCAAGCCCATCTCCCCTGATAGAATAGAGTCTTTACTCTGTCAGGGCTTCACTGAGCACCAAACTTCCCCAAGAAACAAGGCAGGTACAAAAGATTCACTCACACTTGAATTTGATCTCTCTTATTGTTTATTTCTTTGGGATAAATCTAAATGAAAGAGATCGTCAAACAAGTACGACTTGTCATCCTAAAGGGTCTCCTAACCTGGACTTTGCATGCTCACAAAACAAAACGCATTTTCATGAGCTACTTTGCAGCTACTCTGCAACTTCTTCAATCAGTTGGGCTTTATGTCCCCTAGCATCTGCTTCCGTGACACGATTATAACCAAGGCAGGCATATTAACGGCATTATCTGCCTCTGAAATACACCCAAATGCATTGCAGCATCAGAGCATTTTCAGATTCTCTCCTTACAAAATAATAATAATTTAAAACCCTCATGCATACTCACTATTTTCTGTGTCTATGGAAATTAACTGGGACTGAAGTGTAATGTATTATTTATATTGCTCCTGGAATTTAAGCCCTCCGGTCCTTTAGAGTGTTGTAATTTATAAAATTATCTTCTCCCAATATCCTATGACAAATAGGTCACCACATTCCTTCTCCTAAATTTATTAATGTGAAAAATGAAACAGGACAGAGACTAATGAGAACCAGACTGGGAGGGGAAAGCATCAGCCTTATGCTCTAAAATATGCCGCCTGCCAGACCTGGAGTCGAATTTTTGTTTTCCAGGAGCAGCTTAAAGATGGTGAAATTTATATGGAAAATAAATACACGTAACAATAATTAACAACAGTGATTTTTTAATAGCACATTCCCAAGATATACTATAAACTTTGTGTGTGATAAAGACAACAGCAGAGCTAAAAGAGGGACACAGCATAAACTCCTGATTCAGGGAAGCTCCAGGTTTATCTCCTGCCTTTCCGAGCAGCTAAGGAAAGTGCATTACAGATACATTTCATTGCAGGACAAATGGGAAAGAAGAAGTGGGCGCTGAGCAGAACAAACATTCTTTGCACGAAACTCTAGTAGTACCTCCCGTGTGCTTCCCAATATAAAGTTATAACACTGACCAGTGTTTTCAGATACCGTTTGCTCCAGATTCAGAATCATTCCTCAAAAGGCCACATAGCATAATAATTAACCCTTGGTGGATAAAGTCCAGGACATGAAACTAAGTGACAACACAAGAAAGCCTTTCTAGAAGCAATGAAAATAACATCAACCAGGTTCCTACACCCCACAAACTCATATGTGAAAGCTCTACCCCCCAGTGCAATGGCGTTTGGAAGTGGGATCTTTGGGAAATCAGTAGGATTGGATGAAGTAATGAGGTCGGGGTCTCCCTGATAGGATTCGTGCCTCTTATAATTAAAGGAAAAGAAAGTGTGATCTCTTGCTTCACACATACGCAGAAAAAGATGATGCAGTACACAGTAAGGTGGTAGCCACCTGTACAAGCCAAGAAATGGGC
The DNA here is from genome assembly GCA_963575145.1 of Galago senegalensis. Taxonomy (NCBI): domain Eukaryota; kingdom Metazoa; phylum Chordata; class Mammalia; order Primates; family Galagidae; genus Galago; species Galago senegalensis. The sequence continues at coordinate 25,695 of CAUYTI010070929.1, read as the reverse complement.
CTCTGAAGGTGATGTACCTGGTCAGTGCCTTGACCTTAGATTTCTAACCTCCAGAACTGTAAGAAATAAATTTTGTTGTCTAAGCTGCCTTGTCCATAGTATTTTATTGTTATGGGAGCCTCAGCAGATGACTACACGAGTATTTTAATTTATCCTGATTTAACATAACACAGAGCATTTATTTAGAAAACTACCCTTTAAAGAGGACAAGATCGTTACGTTTTTCTTTGAACTTTTTTTTTTTTCAGATAGTAGATATTTTCACAGAGATTTCAGCAGGTGCTGGTTTAAATATGATTCAAGGTCCAGTTTCTATTTCTATAAAATGTATCCTGTGAAATGTTTGAAAGATCCGTACCTTATAGTTTGTAGCGGTTTAAATTTTACAAAACACTTTATTCTATTTGTTAGTTTTAGTTACTATGGGTTCATAATAGTTGTACATGTTTATAGGGTATATATGGTGTTTTGATCTAGGCATCCCATGGAAATTCATCAAGTCAGCATAGTGGCAGCATTTAACACCTCCAGCATTTATCATTCAAGTGATCAACACTCTAATTCCACTCTCCTAGTTATTTTAGAGTATGCCATAACTTATTGTTGATTAAAGTCATTTTGTTAACTATAAAACATCGTTTATTCTATCTAAATATACTTCTGCACCCCTCACCCATCCCCACTTTACCCCTACTACCTGTCCCACTTTCTAGTAACCATCACTCCACTCTCTGCTCTGTAGACTAAAACATTGAGAGTATATTATTCTTTAGTTTAGTTTTGTTTTTTTGAGACAGCATCACTATGTCGCCTTCAGTAGAGTATCATGGTGTCACAGCTCACAGCAACCTCAAATTCTTGGGCTTAAGTGATTCTTTTGCCTCAGCCTCCCAAGTAGCTGGGACTATAGGCACCTGCCACAATGCCCGGCTATTTTTTTATTGCAATTATGTTCATTGTTTAGCTGACCCAGGACAGGTTCAAACCCAGCCGCCTGGGTGTGTGTGGCCCGTGCCCTACCCACTGAGCTATGGGTGCTGTCCTAGTTTGGTTTTGAGTAACTTCTTTCAGTTTAAAAAAAAAAAATCCAACTCATGCTATAAAAATAATGTTTTGCTGAAAATATTTATTTATTTTTTATTAAGTCAAATACATATAGATCATGAATACATTTATGCATATGTGGGGTACGATGTGTTGATCTTTTTTTATATACAATCTGACATGGTTAGACCAAGCTAATCAGCATAGCTTTTAAAAAATCGTATTGACTTTAGAAATAATGTCTAAGTGCATATTTTACCATGTGGCTTTTTGAAAGCAGGCATATGTGGTTATACCATATTTCATGGTTGTGCTATTTGTAATATATAAAATGAATCTATTTGCTTATACCTGTATACGTTAGTCTATAAAATCCTGTCTAATGGATTCTATTAGTCCTGGTTTCTGGTTAAATCACAATGCACATTTACCAGCAAGAAAAAAGATACACTATATGGCAAAAGGGAAAGAAAAGAAGAGAAAATGAAGTAGAGAAAATAAATGATACAGTCCTACCATTACATAGACAGCCATTTAACCCCAAGACCTTCACACCTCCTGGCTAGATTTCTCCGAGAGACAATATCTTGAAAACTAATTCCGTTTTCTTAGAACTCTTTAAAAGCCTCAATTAAATTGTGTACATACACAGAGGCTGAACCAAAGGTCACCTACCCACGCAAACAGGGAAAAGACATAATTGTAAAACATTCAATAAATGTGCTTTAAACAACTACAGAATATGCCAGGTTAACTTCCAAATTATAGAGCAGAGAAAGGAGCTAGCGGGGAACGCTGGCACAGAGATGCTTCTCCTCCTCCTATTCCTCTCTTTCTAATAGAAGTCAAGATGTTTCTCAATCATTAAGAAATGCCCATTATTTTTTAATTTACTTCCCTAAATTCCAACAAATCCTGTGCATTAGCTTCATCTAGATGAGCTCATTAGTGAATATATTACAATTGGCTTTGAACTCCTGAAGCAAATTAAAAGAAAAAAACTATGAATCCTTAAGAATCTCATGTCCTATATCGTCTTTGGGTCACTGAGATATATATATGTGTATATATATATATATATATACAATTTCATAGTCAAACAAAAACTCATTTCAACAAATTTAGGGAAGAAAAATAAATGGGAAGGTATAAAAACAATAATCTCTTTTCACAGCCAGGCTTTCATGATATTTGGAAGAGCAGAGAGCTGCTACTTCCTCTAACTTTATTTGCAGTATTTCAAAAGCCAAGCCTTTCTTATCTCCTTTATTTGTTGGTGATGTACTTGTTTTTCCAAGGCCTGGCATAAGAAAAAGAAAAGAAAGAAAAAAAAAATAAAGGAAAGAAGGAAGGAAAAAATCTAACTATAGTGCTTCACATTGCAGACCTATTGCTTTATGGTTTCACAAGTATGACAATGGAAATGCAGCTTCCATTTAGAATGTTAGTTAATTTTTTAACATGCATAAGAACAGACAGTTTTACAAGCAAATTTGTACAGTTGTCATTGTCCAGTGACTAGAAAAGAAGTGAAAGGAAATGTCATTTTTGTGGGGCAGGGAGGTTAAGAAAAACTTAAAAAATAAAATCAAAGCCTACATATGTAAAAATGAAAGATTATATCACTTTATTAAATAAATAGGTATGTTACATTTAGAACGTGCTTCCTGAAGCTGTGTATACAGAGTACAAGATCATCCGAGACAATGAACTATTAGTTTTCACTCATGAAACCCATGTACAGGAGTTACAGAAACCAAAGAGAAACCTGGACTCAAGGAATTAATAAACATTAACAACAAAAACAGTAACAGGCCATATGGAATGGATAAATTGGAAGGCACACAGGCATCATGATCACATAGCAAACCGATGAGATGACTGCAAGTGTGAGACAATCGCATGTAGGATATTATAGGAGAGCAAAACGTTTATAATGTGCTTACAATTGCTGTGATGGGTATCAAAACTGATCATAGTAACACAGTTTAAGTTACTCAGGAGGCTGAGGCAGGAGGATTACTTGAGACCAGGATCTACAGGTTGCAGTGAGGCATGATCATACCACCGCACTTGAGCACGGTGGAGAAATGAAACTTCATAGCTAAAATATAGGCGCGTCTGTGTGTGTGTGTGTGTGTGTGTGTACATGTGTTTTTTATTTTAAGGACTTATCATATGCTGGGTACTGTAAACCTCCCAGGACTGATTTATTTGATATTCTCAACAACGGCATGAAGCAATTTCTAATCTTATCTCTACCTGAAAAGTAGAACATTGGGCTCAGAGAGGGGCAACCAAAGATCCAAGCAGGTGTAAGCATTGGAAGTCAGAGTTGAAGCCCAGTCATCTGATAGTTGTACATTTCTGTGTGATGCCTCTTTTCAGAGACTACATAATTCTGTTTCATCATGGTTACTTGGTCGGTGTTGCTTTTTCATGGTTTGAGATTTTCACCAGCCTGGGAAATGAGCCTGACACAGCAGTAACTTTGGAGCCAGTGAAAAGCCTTGTGTTCCGGAGTCCCTGATAGAACAGGGCTTGAGGGATTATTAATTGAACATGGTGTCCTAGGTCTCACCTTCTTAAATACACGTTCAAGCAAAAGAACAGAAAGACAAAGCCATTTCTATTCCCAACATCAAACTCTAAAATTTCCAACATTGACATTGTGTTTTTAAGCTGAAGTAAATCTATTTTTCACCTTCAGCTAAATGAACTAACCAGTAACTCACAATCAAAACAGGATTCTGGAATTTTCATTGACAAGTGTAAATCAACCTGCCGGACACAATCAAAACAGGATTCTGGAATTTTCATTGACAAGTGTAAATCAACTTGACTGCAAACTAAGGAAAAAGGTTGCCTCAGGTGAAACCCTGCCAGTGGCACTTCTCTGATGTATATGACTTCTAAAATATTATAAATGCGTGATGAAAAGATCATACCTTCATTTTGGGTCTTGTGGACTGATAGGCTGTTGGATTTTCTCCTTGTCTGATCCATGTTTTGCTCTGCTTCGTACAGAGGCCATGTCAGCTAAGTCTGTAAGATCCTAGTATTTTATTTTATGTTTGTTGTTATTTGTTTTTGCTTGTAGTTGCCCATTTGCTCAGCTTTAGACCCGTTTCCACGCTTACCTCCCCAGTCACACAGCCAGATTTGAGATGTCAGTAAATTGCACAGTCCCTTCCTGGTAAAAACCCGCACTCTATTCATTAGTCTCCTTACTGACTTTATTCACAGAGTTGCTATTTGGAAGCAAAGACCAGCAGTCTGTGTTGTCAAAAAGTCAACTGCCTTCAAGCAGTCACCCTGCCTCAACTCCTGCCTTCCAGCAGATGTGGGACTGTTTCCCCAGACCTCCGTTACAAACCAGAGACTGGACACCACCAAACAAAGCCAACCAACCCCACACTCACATTCCTGAAACTAAAGAACGAGAGCCCCATGGAACTGAGTAACAGCACAGGTAGATTCACAGAGAGATGCTCTAACCCTCAGCAAGGGTCGCCTGACCCATTCCAGGCACAAACACCACTGAGAAGCGCCAGGAGCTGGAGGAAACTCTGGCAGAAGTTGACTAAGAAGGCCTCCCACAACAAATTCAGAAAGCCCTAATTAAATCCTCGGGGCTTTCATTTGCCAAACTCCGCGTCTGATGAATGAATGTGATACGTTATACACATTTAGACGAGTGAACTTTCCAAGAGCGAGCAGTAAAGGAGAAATAGCAGAAATAGTTTTCAGGGAAAGATTTCCATTTATAATTTCTGCCTCTAATGAGTTGTTTGAAGTTGTGAGTACTCTTATCCCACAGGAGAGACACTGTATTTCATTCAGCATTTCATTTGTTCAGTTCAGAACTTGCATGTGCCCCGTGACACAACAGAGCAGCATCACACACGAATTCAGATTCTCCAGCGGGACGCCGTTCATAGACGGAGGCGCACTTGATCTACAGCAGCCACGATGCCGTTAACACCTGCTCTTTCCGCTACTGTTATTCAGATGCAGTAATGAGCCTATTTTCACATTTCTCACCAACCTCTGAAAGACTGAAGCCATGAACTACATAAGAAGTGATACCAGACCCCTGAAAGTGATTTCAGGAGACCTCTGGCAAGAGCAAAACTAAAGGGGGATAATTCTTCCTATTAAGCACTTAATACTTCAGTGGGACTCAGCCTTTCACATGTTCAAGGTCTGATGATTAAGTCTGCGAACTTGCCCTTGTGCTCTTACATGGGCAGCACTGTACAAACATCCCAGGAAAGTCTCATAACCTTGGTCCATCAGTGCTCACAGCTGTGTTCATGCTGACATGTGATGGCGTCCTGCTGAGTGGCATTAGTTATTTTTTTTCTTTCGTGTCTTTTTTTTTATTAAATCATAGCTGTGTACATTAATGTAATCATGGGGTACAGTGTGGTGTTTTCATATATAATTTGAAATATTTTCGTCAAACTGGTTAACATGGCCTTCATGTCATTTTCTTAGTTATTGTGTTAAGATGTTTATATTCTACTCTTAGAAAGATTCACTTGTACCCTTGTAAGATAAACCATAGAGGTGATCCCTCCAATCACCCTCCCTCCACCTAGCCCCTCTCTCCTCCCCATATTCTAAGGCTATAATTAGGTTATGAAAGCTACAGATTGGTTTCATAATAGGGCTGTGCACATTGGATACTTTTTCTTCCTTTCTTGTGATACTCTGCTAAGAAGAACATTTTCCAGCTCCATCCATGTAAACATGAAGGACATAAAGTCTCCATCTTTCTTTATGGCTGCATTAGTTTATTAAACACTCAGTAGAAACTTGCAGAGTTCTCAATTGTAGGAGAGTTAGGAGTCTGGGTATAACTGAGCATGACTCAGAACAAGAACAAAACAAGAAGAAAATGAAATTTCTCTGCCTAAGGAAGTAACAGGAATGCGGAGGGTTGCAGCAGCCTGGTGGAGGTTGCAAAAGGTATTGGATAGGGAAGAAGAGCCAGCACAATCAGGATAAACTGTGGTCTCCGTGAAGGACTGCGGTCAGCAAGAAATTTCCTACCATGTGAAAGAAATGATAGATTTTTAAGACTACAGGTTCTATTTGAAACCTGTAGGTTTTCCTTCCTGGGGCTTTAATCAGCTCTTTATTCCCCTTTTGGAAAGTGTCTATAAGATGCAATAAACTCTGTGAGTGGTTTAAGAAAGTGAAAGTGAGAATCAAGCCACTTGGGCCTGTCATGACAGCATGTCCAGGAGCTTAGGATGAAGAGGACAGTGAGCTTAGAATGGAGAAGCCATTTGCAATTATAAGAGCTATGAACTTGATGGGAATAGTCCATTTATCTATCTACCTAGAATCTCTCTCTTGAGAAACAAAGACAGGCAGAAAAAAGCAAAAAGAGAGTTCATTCGGCTTAGGGAAGTTAATTATTTTCACAAAAGGGATACAAAGAAAGATGCCGCCCTGCTACCTCACGCTCACTTCCACACATAACTACAAAAAGAGACCAAATGAAGGTTCATGACCAGTGACTCCCACAGTCGTGGGTGCATCCCAAAAGATTCAAATCTCAAATTAGAAACATGATAATCACATTATCATCTCTTCTCTAATAAAAAACAATTGACCTCAATCCAGGAGTTTTATTTAAAGCAGAGTGGAAAAAAAGATTGCACTGGGCTTGTAACCAAAAAATACCAAGTTGTTAGCATGTACATGAAAGAAAGGAATAATTTTAAGTGGAGTTGTCACTTGCAAAGTCTGCCTGTGTTTTGGCTTTTGTTTAGACAAAAGATGCCTTTGACTATACACATAAGTGGAGTAACAAGGTGTCAGTCCAATGTCTGCTTCTTAAAATGGGTGATTTAGAAATAATACAGATTTATTTCTTATAGTTCTAGGGGCTGGGATGTCCAAGTTCAAGGGGCTGATGTCCTGTGAATGCCGTCTGACTGTGTCATCCCATGGTGGGAAGCAGAAAGGCAAGGACAAAAGACAGACAGAGAAAAAGGTGCTGAAGTCACTTTTATCACAAACTCACTGTCTAGACAGTGACACTAATCCATGCCTGAGGGCTAGGAAGGTTCCCTCTCTCAACTCTGTTGCATTGGAAGGAGTGTGTCTGCAACACCTGAATTCTGGGGGAACACAGTCAAACCATAACATGAGAATACATTTGTGAGTTGACTGTGGTATTTTTTAAGGATGTGTGTTAGAAAGAAGAAAGTCACAGTTTTCACGTAGTAGGAAAGAGAACAGTTTTCACCTAGTAGAAAAGAGAAAAAAAGAGAAGTACACGATGTTAATATATGTAAGTATTTACAAGTCACAAATCTAGGGGACAGAGATTAAAAAATAGCTTTAAACAACTATGGAAGCAAATGGAAGATGAAGAGGAGGTGGAGGAGGATCAGGAAAGGCCACGAAAGGGCTTCTCTGCAAATGTCCATTTTCCAGGACTCATAGGGAGACAAAGAGTAGGACAAAAAATTAGCAGAACTACCAGGCCATAAGGCACAGGTATTCCTGAATTCTAGACTTGTGTTACAATTGCTTTTCTTTGGTGTAACCCACAACCCACATGGATGATGCCAGCTAAATAGAGATGAACTAAGCAGGATCTAGGGAAGGTCGAAGGTTGCCCTTCCAGAAATGGCACCACTGTGCACAACCGAGCCAGGACGATTGATTATTGCTCATGATATAACAAAGGACCAGGATTTTGGAACTACTGAAAACACAACAGTGGGTGTAACTATTTGTGAATTTGATTTTATTCAAAAATGCACAGCTGTCTCCAGTCCTGGGTCCTGTCCCTTCCTTTGCTCTAGTCACTGTTCCAGACTCAATTTCTGAGTCTCTACGAGGGTGTGAGTACTCATCCCATCAGGAAGACCCACCCACAAGTATCACACCAGTAACTTGGGATTCATCAATCCTGGAAGAAATTAGTGCACCTTTTCAGTATGAAAGACCTGTGTCTCTTCCCCTTCTATATACACAGTAATTTGAAAATGAAAAATTAATAATTCATCTTAATTTAAATTTTAGATGACAAATCCATAACCACAAATGCTAATGCTGCTTACCTTGTTTCTGCCTTTGCTATTTTCTGGACTGATTATATTCGATCATTTTGAAAAAAGTTTTGGCAGTTTCTTTTAACGTTAAACACACACTTACCTTATGGCATGGTAACTCCACACCTGGTTATTTACCCGAGAAAAATAAAAATAGGTGCAGTCCCCCCAAAGATTTGCTCAAGATGTTCATTGTAGCCTTATTCAAATTTACTAAAAACTGTAAAAACTGTCAAGAACCCAATGGTATGTGTAAATTCAAATGATGGCATACTACTCAAATACATGGCATACTACTACATGTATAAGTACATATATATAGACACACACACATATACATCACTCCCATGGCTTTAAGTGTTAATGTATATTACTTGAAATTAAAAAAAATACGGCAGTGAAGTTGAAAAGTATACTAACTGCTCTATAAATGAAATTGTACACTACATTTAAAGTTGTTTTGTAATAGAGTAAAACTATGTTATGGTAAGTGAAGTTTGTCTTTGTCTTAGTTTTCTTTTAACTAATGTATTTTAATATTAATATCAAGTCAATGCAGAGTTTATGGAATGGTACAGTTTGGTGTATAGAATTAATTAGGCCTGGGCAGCGCCTGTGGCTCAAAAGAGTAGGGTGCCAGCAACATATACCAGAGGTGGGGGGTTCAAATCCAGACCTGGCATTAAAAAAAAAAAAAAAGAAAGAAAGAAAAGAAAAGAATTAGGCCTATTTTTATTTTTTTGAGACAGGGTCTCATTCTGTCACCCTGGGTAGTGCCATGACCTCATAGCTCACAGCAATCTCAAACTCATGGGCTCAAGCCATCCTCTTGCTTCAGCCTCCCTAGTCACTGGGACAAAAGGCGCCCACCACAATGCCTGGCTATTTTTAGAGGGAGGATCTCACTCTTGCTCAGGCTGGTTACAAACTACTGAGCTCAAGCAATCCAGCTACCTTGATCTCCCAGAGTGCTAGGATTATAGGCATGAACAATGGCACCCGGCCTTAGGTAGGCCTTGTTAATAGTAACACTCAAGCAACCAGAAACTTACATTTATCCCAAATCTACCAATCCCCATGGGTGCCAGATAACAGGGAGCTTACTGCAAATGATTCGATGAATAAATGGATAAATGGATGAACATCCGGCAGTGATATAGAATAATATCAGGATATAAGTAGGAACTCTAACTTTTGTTTCTACCCTGTCATCAATCTGTGTCTTATCAAAGCCACGATTCCCTTTCATTTTGTTAACTTCAGTGGTAGATTCCCACGCTCCAGCTTCCCTGAACCGTGAGCCGTGTTTGGAGGAGGTGTTAGCCTCCTCCCAACTACTCTCTTCATTGGGTTCCCCTGCCGTCAACACCTGCTACCCTACTGCTTGAACCTTCTCAGTTTCCTTAGCTGGTTCCTTCTTTTCTTTTTGACCTCTTAGCATAGTAATTCTCAGAACTCAGGCTGGAGATATTTTTCCTCTTTCTACATATTCTCTGAGTGGTCTCACCCAGTGCTGTGCCATAAAAAATGATTTATTTCCTGATGACTCCTCAATCTATATCTCTAGCCTCGTCTTTCAAAATTCAGATATATTCTTCTTGACATCTGCACTCATCCATCTAACAGCCGTCGCAAACGTAACAGGTCTGTGATTTAGCTTCTGCCATATTCCTCTAGCATCAATCAAGATAAGCTAGGTGGTGCTGCAGTAGGGAACACCCCCAAATCTTAGTCACTTAGCATAATAAAAGTTATTGCTTGCTTTTGCTATGATTCCAAGATAGATTGGCAGGGAGCTAGAATAATTATAGTTAGTCATGTACGCAAAGGAAGTTATAATGCAACCCATGTACCCAGGGGACCCATCGTAACTTCTGTCTCCATGATTAAGTCGGAAAAAGGCTGTATGTGTTTGCAGAATCAGGCACAGACCTGTAGAACCTTTCACTTGAGAATGGCGTCCATCACTCTGCTTGTACTTTGTTGGGTAGACCAAATCACATGCACACGTCTACATTCCAAAAGGACAAGGACATGCAGTCAATCCCATTAGTTCCCCTGAAGAAGAAAAACTGGAAATAGGCTAAGGCACCTCCATTGTGACCTAACCACTCCACTCTCCACAGTCTGCACTCATTCTAACACATCTCACTGAGTGGCAGTTGCTTATTTTTGGCTACTTGGAATCATTCTCCATTTCTCCTATTTTTTCTCAAGCCTTATTTTCTATTCCTTAACAAATCTATTTGTTCTCCCTTCAATATATATCCAAAGTCTCATTCCTTCCTATGACACCCCCACTGTTATCACTACTGTTGGTGCCCCAAGAGCCTCCTAAGGGATCCTAACGTTACCACCACGAACCTCCTGATCTGTTCTTAACAAAGTAACTTAAGAGGTGCCGGTAAACCTGGGGTGCAATCATATTACCTCTTCATTCAAACTCCTACCATTTCAGAGGAACATGATTCCTTCTTACTGTGATCTCCAAAGCTCTTCACGACGCTAGCCTATATTTTTTCTTACTTTATCTACTAATATTCTTTCCTCGAGGTACAGAGGTCTCCTCTATAATTCTGGACTAAGCTTGTTGGACTCCTTAACGTGGAGCCTTTTCATATGTTCTGTCTCCCTGGCAAGCTCTTCTATTCCATCACTGCACGACTTGCTCCATCACGTCTTCAGGTCTTTACTGTCACGTTCTAATGGAGAGAAGCCCTGGCCACCTATCATTTTCTACCCCCCATGTTCATTGGTTTTTCCAAGCTCAATGACATAAATATGTTTTATAAAGTTTGATATTATTTATCTCCATCTTCAAATTTAATCTCTACAAAAACAGGGACTATTGTATGTTTTTATATGCTGTACCCCAGTTTCGAGATACATGTCTGGTATAGGGTATAGAGAGTATATGCTTAGAAACATATGGAATAAGATAATTTAAATCCTATGAAGAAATATAAAGCAGCTAAACAAATAGAGTGAAGGGTCAGCCTATCTCAGATAGGACGGTCAGAGAAGGCTCTTTAAACAGGGGATTTATGAGCCAAGACATGAATGAAGTGATGGAGTAAGCCATTCAGATACCGAGGGGCTGAGGCTTCCAGGCAGGGTAGGTGGAAATGCCAAAACAATAGGACACAGGTGAGCATTCTAGGAGTAGCAAGCAGGCGAGTGTGAGCACAGTTTCAAAGAGCAGAGGGGAGTAGGAGGACATGTGATCACAGTTGTAGCCTGAGTAAGATCAGAGTAGCCTTGCAGAATAAAGAAGGGATCTAGATTCTAGTTCTAAAGATCTGAGTCCCAACAGTCAGGAGCTACCGTAGAACACAGGGATACAATAGCGACAAGCAGGTTTCAGGTACTGCTCTGCTGTCAGCATAATTAGAGAAACAGGCGGTAATGAACCAAACACCTGGACGGACATAAACTGCAACTCTGTTAGAACATCAGAACACGCCATGACCAGTAGGGCTGTTCCGAAGCAGTTGAGTTGTGAAGTTCCACTCCAAGATTTCTTGCTAACTGACCTTTTGGTGTTGAAATAATTGATTAACCTCTTTGTGTCTCTGTTCTGTCTGTATGTTTTCAGGATAATATATTCACAGTGAAAGAATATGAAACAAAATATTGCAATTATATCCAGAAATTAAAGGAAAACCATTATAAAAGGGACTATTTTCGTACCATGCCATACAAGTGAAAAAAAAGTGTTTTTTTGGTTTTTGTTGTTGTTGTTGTTGTTTTGCAGTTTTTGGCAAGGGCTGGCTTTGAACCCGCCACCTCCGGTATATGGGGCCAGCACCCTACACCTTTGAGCCTCAGGAGCTGCCTAAAAAAGATTTTATTTTTACCTGCAAGAACTCCTCTTCTTTCCCTTGTCCCTCCACTGATGACTCCATTCTTCCCTTTAATTCTCATCACTTCTTTATACCCACAGCTCCACATGATTCAAATATTTTTGGAACCAATCCCTTCCACCATTCGAAGAATGGTATACTTATGCCAGAGTCCTTGAAAAAGCTGAGAAAAAATGATCCATTTGTTTACATAAAGTAAACATTGTGATTTATTTTTAAGTAAATAATAAAAATATAAAAATCTTCTGTTCATGAAGGAGCTGCTAAAAAAAATGACCTGAATAAGGTGTGATTGTGAAGTGAGAAGTCCAACCTATCAAAGGGTCTGGGCAGACAAGTCCAGTAAAGACATGATCACATTTTTCTTTAAGCTGAATGTCAGGCAGCAGCTCTATGCATCCCATCTGAAAATTGGCAGGTAACATATTTATGTTGATTAAAAATGGAGTCATGAATGCAGCAAAATATTGATTATTTTCCCAGAAGTCTTGAAATCTGTTTTCAAATTCTCACATCTAATCAAAAAGCAAGCCTGCGTGTTTTTTGCTGTTCACAGGACTGTGTTTAGCCAACATGTCAAATGCATAGAACTGTTTGTCTTAATTTGAGCTTGAGATAATTTCCGTTTCATTTGGAACACTGTTACGGTCTGAGACACTGTACTGATAAGTTGGTTTTCACCTTGAGGATATATGTTTAACTCCCTTAAATAAGCAATTAGATACACTAAAAAATGGTAAACCTCTGAGCCAGGTTTCGTGGTCAAGATGTGTCACACATTTGGTTTTTGAACCATAAATGGCTTGATAATGTATCGCAAATCGTAAAATCTTTTCAGCCTTTGGCCTTGACTCAGCTGTCCTACTTCCAGAAAGTAAATGGTGTCACCTATAGTCAGCATCAGTACTTTGAAGAAACTCCTGAGACCAGTGATGATTCGATCCCTTGGCCCTTATAAAATTCATGGTTTTGATGACTATTTGCATGACGTTGTCCATTTTTAAGGCTTTTGTGCATCCTTTTCCTGATGTCGTATGCAATGATGCTTCCTCATCAAGTGTGAGTTTTGGGTGGCAAGTGCATCACCTTCTATGAATTTTACAAGTCCCTCTCTTTCAACCCCCAACACCAGGGCGCCAGACCACATGTGTTGTCAATGGACAAAGAAAATCCTATTAACACATTTTTTTCCTGTTTTGTATAAATCTGTTGATTTTGTCCTGTCTTTTAATGGCACTAAAAATGCCATTTCTTCAATGACTATATATTCTTCATCAATACGTCTAATAAAAATGGCGAGTTGTTGGGGGACAGCCTCTGTGGCTCAAAGGAGTAGGGCGCCAGCCACATAAGCCGGAGGTAGTGGGTTCAAACCCAGCCCTGGCCAAGAACTGCAAAAAATAAATGAATAAATAAATGAAATGGCAAGTTGAGTTGTGTCTGTAGCATCTGTGCTGTCATCCATCACCAAAGCCTAAAAGTTAAAGTTATCAGCTTTACTCTCCTAACCTACTTCCATAAACTTTCCAATTTCTTCAATTCCCCTGACCATAGCCTGGTGAAACAAACTGATTTTAGAAATAGTCCCCTTCTTTTTCAGGGTAAATTATATCTCCCATGCTTTCCATGCTTTGCTTAATAAACCCACCCCTCCGTGAATGGTTTTGATTTTTTTGCTATGAAATATGCTACCACATAAGTAGCTTTTACAATGAAACCCATCCGAGTTGTAACTTAAAAATTCTGTTGTGGTGGTTGGGAACACAAACTTCTTTTCAGTTCCACTATTTTGTCCTTGCCATGCAATCCTTCATCCACATCTAATTTGGCAGCCTGTGTCTGCATATTAATGCCTTTTCAAATTGTTATCTTTGAAAACTTACCCAGATTCCCTACAAATTAAACAGAGTGCCTCACGATTTGACAAAAAGTCATCATCGGTCTACTTTTTATTGAACCATCTTCCTTCATTCATAATTTTCCATTTTCTGTTGAGATGTAGAAGCCATGCTAAGATTAAAAAATAATAACTAGTAAGGGACTATTAGTTTATTTTTATTGTGATAATTAATTGATAGGAATATAGAAAGCAAGGTTTGTGCCCTGCCCCATCCCGGCTGCCTAAACAGGTGATGTGTGAGGCTCCAGCAAGGTGCAGAAGCTACGTAATAATCCAAGAAGAATGCTCATCTGATTTCTAAATAACATTAAATGCCTTATGTTGCAATAGCAGGTTGAAATATTTTCAATAAGCATTGCCTCACCAAGTCACCGTGGGCACATGTAACGTCTGATGGTGTCAATTAGACTGTCTGAGCTTGGAAGGTGACGCACTGTGAGCTGTCCACATAAAACATGCTACAAGCAGTGAGAATGTACGTATGTTTATTTTATGTGACACTATGACATGCCATTGCTGTCTGTGAAGTTCACACTTGAGAACCGTACAATTGCACACTCAAAAAAAAAAAAATCACCAGAAAAACTCATAGCATTTTAACTGAGCTTATAATTTTGTGTTAGGCTCCATTCACAGCCATCCTGGGCTGCATGCAGCCTGCAGATTATGGGTTGGACACCCCGTCTTCCATAAATTTGAATTGAGGGGTGAGTAGAGCTTGGTCATTATATGGCTGAGATAGGCCACCTGAATGGCATACGTGTACCACAGAGTGAGGTGCAGCCAAAATCACTTTAACAGTGATGCTGATAATATTTATAAAATAGTAAATATTTATCATAGATGTTACCTACATATTTGTATCTATGCGTGTAGGTGCAACATCATTTTTTTCCTTCCCATATTTCTCAGAGATAAGTACTGTTTAATAAATGCTTCTGGATGAAACAGACAGTAAATGCCTGTGACAGGATTTATGACCTGGACTTCCTGACTTAAAAAACATGATGACAAGTACACAGGAGGGCATGTTCCTGTAAGAGTTAAAGTAACAAAACTGAATGTGGGAAGGAAAAGACTAAGTAGGCAAATTGGTGATAGACTGGCAAAATTGGAAGAAAAAGGTAAATCAGCGTTGAAGATGACCTTGATGTCTGTAAACAGGTCACTGTAACATCATCAGCAGAGATCACAGAGCAGAAGTATTAAGAGGGTGGGGATAGGTGGATGATGACCTTGATGTCTGCCAAAACACTCCTCCCTGGTGAAGTTAAATGTAAATTACAGAACAACAGTTGGAGAGAAAAGGTGGCCTTGAGGGAATGGAAGAGGAGAACTCAGGATATATTACCGGGTTATATAAAGATGAAAGAGATGTAAGATATAAAATTGCTACTGCTCAGATAATGTACTTGTGCTTATGTGAAGAGGAAAACCATAAATCTTTTCTCTGAAAGATTGTTTATGAGATGTGCTACCTTATAAGTACCATGAATAGAGTCAAAGATCAATATGATATTTGTGGATGAAGATAATACTTTTTTTGAAAAAAGTATCTGCATTCAACATTTTCTTCCAAAAACATCTTGAGAACAAAGCTTTACATTTTCCACTCCCTAATCCCTGAATTCTACCCTTGATTTCCTCGGTAACAGATCTGCAATGATTAGGCTTAAATGTTTCAGACTGCAAAGTTAATTCACTGCTCAGCCAGAGTGGTAGGTCATGTCCCCAGCTACAGGGAGGGAAATTGGACACCAAATGCTGCTTCCCCGCACACTAGCGTTGATGTGTCCTTCCTAGTCAAATACGACATACATTCTGGCTCTTGAACTCGATGCCCCTGGTCCATCTGCCATGATGGCAGTGTGCCCATTCAAAAAACCCTCTGCCAGGTTTAGCTGGACAAAGGGAGAAGTCAAGGAGAGGTTAGAAAGTGGGTTGTTTCACCCCCTTTCAAAGGGACACACCAAGGCAAGCAAATATGCCTTGATCCTCAAAGACAGACCTAAACTGTAAACACTGAAAACTTGACCCATCATTTAATCAGACTAGGCAAAGACTTGAAAACTCTGTTCACTCCCCATTGTGTTAACCACGGTTCTCCTTCATTAAAACAGCAGCCAAAACTAACTGCTGACTCTTAAGTACTTCACTTTAGACCTTAAGAGAAGTAAGCTCTTGTTAAAGGTAAAATTAATACAGCGAAGACAAAGTTAATCTTTAATATTAGTAGTATAGAAGAAAAATAACAGAGAACAGAGAATAATCATGGTCTTGTTGACAGTGGCTAAATAATAGTGTTCAAATACTTGGTTGATCTACTACGTAGGAATTTCACCACAGATACATCATGCACTTTCTAATAAAAGTATGTAGAAAATATAGAGACAGATGGAAGAACTAGGACTTTAATAACTATTAAAAAATTCCCATAATGTTAGAACTCATTTTCAAATCTTTTAGTTATCCTTCATTTTAGAATTAAAATTTTAAAAGACCCATTATCTCCCATTTGTAAATCCCTGAGTAGTCCCACATGATTCCAGAAAATGAACTGTGGATGTTAATTTGTCTTGTGGGAAACAGTCCAAAAGTATCCTGTTGGTCTACTTAAACTCAGTCATGCATAATTTACCGGCTAATCACTAGTGTCCTAATCAATAACTCTATCTACCCACTTGCTAATCCAGTTGAGGAACTATGGAATTTAACATGCAATAGACTCAGCACTAACCCCTAGCAAAACTGAACCAGATTTTTAGTACATTCTCTTCTCCATTTGCCAACCATTCCTCCCAAACTCACACTGTTGTTCTCATAAAATTTCAAGCAAAGGGGACTGACCTCAAAAGCAATTTTCTATACTTCTGTTTCATTGGGAGGAAATTGAGGCTTATAGAGTAAGTGCCTTACTTAAGTCCATTAAGTTAAACAATTAATGACAGTCAAAATGAAAAACCCATGTCTCAGGTATCCTGAATTTCACATCAGGGGAAACTGACTGTGATGGTCTCTAAACTGTTTACAGGACTGGCTGTGAATTCTATTCAGTTTTCTGATGCAGGTCTTTAGTCAAAAATAAATAAATAAATAAGTGTGTGATAGGACAGTCATGTTCTATGCATTCCAATTGGTTTAAGCTAAAGAAATACACATTTGCTTTAAAGCAGCATTGAATATTAAAAACTCACTGGATGCAATGGATGGAATGTTTGTGTCCTTCCAAAAATTCACAGGTTGAAATTCTAACCTCCAAAGTAGTATTAGGAGGTGGGACCTTTGGAGTATAACCAGGTTATGAGGGTGGATCCCTCATGATTGGGATTAGTGCCCTTTCTGCCCTTCAAAAACAGACTGTGGAGAGTCTCTTGAGCTATTTCCACCATGTGAGGATTCAATGAATAGTCCACAGTCCACAACCCTGAAAAGAACACTCATCAGAACTTGACAGTGTTGGCATCCTGATCAACTTCCCGTCTGCAGAAACATAAGAAATGGTTTTTGTTGTTTATAATCGACCCAAACTGCCGATAACTCAGTTACAGGAACACAAACTAAGACACTGGGTTTCCAATCTAGCTCTGGTACTAACCAGTTACTCCCTCAGGCAAGTAACTCCATTTCCCTTGGCCTTAAAAGTACATTATTTATAAAAATAAGAAACTAGAATTAATAGCCTCTGAGTTCTGAGCATGCCAGACTCACTGCCTTAGTTAGATGAATTCTGCTGCTGTGAACCTGAAGGAGCTGGATATCAGGTAAAGATCAACAGAGTTCAGTGAGAAGTGTGGGGGGAGAGGTTCACTGCTCCCTCCGCCACCTCTCTGGCAGTCCAAGGGCTGCTGAGCTACTGGAGAGCTCTTCTACCCTTACAAGCTGAAAGTGCTGCTTCCAGGGAAGTAGGAGCTTCTTGAGGACAAAGCACTGTTAGGTGGCTAGTTAGACATGAGCAGGGTGGATGGCAGGTGCAGTGGGCTATCTGGGCCATTGTGTACTGTCTTGGGTCAGCCTGGCCTGACTGTTATGGGGATAGGGATCCAGAGCTTGCAGGGGAGCTGGTTATTTTGAGGGACTGGTCAGTGTCCCAGGGACCTTCCGACATGGGCAGATAGATGTGAGTTGTTGCAGGAATGTGCTATGGGAACAGAGTGAATCAGGTCCCTGGGAAACTTCCCAGAAGCAGCTGATACTGCTGGAATTTGTGTGTAAAATCCAGACACTGCACTTTCCTCAGGGCCTGTAGTCACCACAATGAGGCTCAGCTTGCAATTCAAGTCATTAAAATGAACATTTCCTTTCTTGCTAAATCTTTATTTGTTCTTGTCCTCTTCAATTACTTCAGCAAGTAGTCGACCTGTCACCACACTGCCCTGACATCAGCAGGTGCCAACACCCTTGGGGTTAATTCCTGTCACAGGAGAACTGAGCAGAGATGGCCGACACCTGCTGCTTCTCCGTCATGCTGCACCTTTGTCACCTCTCGGGTCTCATCTCCCTCATTCCCACACAAGTGTTTCCCAGCTCCAGCACAGACTATGGGAAGCACAAGGGCCAGTGGGTCCTAGGAATCTGAGTGACCCCAGAGGCTGGACATGCTTGGTGGGCTACCAGGAACTTACTTTCTTTCACTAGACTTCTTCTCCTTCCCTCCCCCTGACATGCTCTGGCCCTGAGAGAGATTGATCCAGGGATCACAGGAGCAGCTTTCCCTCCTGGTTGCTGCGTCCACTGCACTGGGGCTCCCACAGAGAGTGGGGCCCAAGTCTTTCCTCTGGGAGTCCTGCAGTGGCCTGAAGGGTGCAGCGAGCTCTCTCCCCCAGCCCTGCTTGGTGCTGCTCGCCCAGTGAATCCATCCAAGTGGGACATCCCCGAAGGAGAGGGACATCGCTCCTGTGTGGGCACCACAGAGGCAGCTCAGGACCACTAGGCTTCTCTTTGACATGGTCAGGAATTGATATGGGGGACATAGGAAGAGGCCCATGGACCAGATCTCATTACCAAGGTTGCAATAGCATTGCTAAGTGGCAAGGAGGGGAGATTTGTGATTGCCAGGGCCCCACCCTGCAAGCTGAGAGCAGACCTTGACCCTGCCTCACACATATACCTTGCCAGCTTTGCTGGACCCTGAGGGCAGCTCACCCAATGCAGCCCCGCCAGTCACTCCCCACCCACTGGGGAGGACCCACCTGCAGCTCCAGGGCCCCATTCACCACCTGGGGCAGCCAAGTGCTTCTCCTGAGGGGCTAGAGATGTCACAGGACCCAAAACAAATGTGTTCCTTCTGGCTGGCGCCACCTACTGACAGGGAGGTCAACTTGCAGGCCCATTATAGCATTAACCAACTCAGCCTTCCACGGTGTGATTGAGTCTCACCCACAAGCACTATCTACTGTCCCAGAGATTAAACTGGGCATGTCATTATACAAACAAAAGAAAACCCAGAACTAAGAAGCAAAAGCTGCTCCAGATGGGAAAGAATCATTGAAAGATCTCTAGACGCTGGCTCGGTGACTTCAGCCCAAGGGTTTGAGGTTTCTGTGAGCTGTGATGCTACAGCACTCTACCAAGATCAACAAAGTGAGATTCTGTCTTGAAAAAAAAAATCATTATATATTGTAACTTTTCTTTACTTTATTTAATGAATTTTATGAATTTTCTAGATGCAGCACACAAAGTCGACATATACCTTGCATTCATGTAATTTAAGAATCATTGCTAAAAGAAATAATGAAATAAATGAAGGCAGTTCTAAGAAAAATAATACTCAGTGACTAAAAATAAGTAATATGTGACACGATGGTGATTCTGAGTACTGTTAGAAAGCGTGGCTTTCATTCCGTTACTTTTTAGTAGGCAGTTTGCAACCTAGTTTCACGGTCTCCGGGGTCTGGGCGTCTTTAAATAAAGATTAAATTAGACATCACAGCTGATTCCAGTGTTTAAGAAAATTTGTTTCAGTGCTCTCCCTAATTCTGTCCATTATATTCAGTTTTGATGTTAGCATATTGAATGCTGTACGTTTTATATTTTAAACAGGTAATTGGAAAAAATCGCAACTAAGAATTAATTAAATCTTCTGAAATGATCTCTCTCCTTCCTGTTCTCATATGAATCACACACTAGAAGCAACGTCCCCTTCAGGATGGAAAGATTAGCAGGAGAGACTGTCTCGTCAGTTTTCACATTAGCAGACAGACCAGTTGAAATTACTCCTCGGATTGGACTTGGCCTGCAGCCAGATGGTTGATAATGATAACAGAGAAAACATCTGTTTACCCTAATGTGTTAGTTTACTGCGCTCCGAGGCCGGCAACATGAGGCCGGCTGCTGTGCTCAGGTATTAGGAGAGGCTGAAAAAATCTTTTTTCATTTGGATGTCAAAAGTAGATAAAGAGACTCTTGCTTTATAGACCCCATATTAGGCCTGCTCAGACCTAGGAGATAAAGAATTACAGGCAGGCTAGAGACCACACAGTGTTCTCATTAAGTCTGAATAAATATCTCCCTTCCTTCAATCCTGCGTGAAATGAGAGCTTTTGTATTCTTTTGCAATTAGCTAGAATGAAGCAATTAATAAGGAAAACATAGGTACTGCATGGGGTTAATCAGTAAATTCAACAAAACCACCTATTATGTAATTCCGTCACTTCTGAAATAGCCTCAGAACATCAGGAATGTTTTTTTACATTTATAAGAGATACCTGATTTACCGGCTTTACAGAGACCATGTCAAAATCACTGATGGTATTAAGAAAATCATCACCCTCATCACCACAAATAGAAGAAGTCTTCAAAATTGTACAAATGCATGAGTAAAAGACATTTCCTACCTCACCTATGGTGCATATCGCAAGGGTACATGTCAAATCTACTAAGAGGAGAGTTTAAACGTCTTAACATAGTAATTGAGGTGAAGGCTATGGTAACCAGTTTGATGTAAGCATTCCGAATTGTATATAAAATCAGCACATTGTACCCCATAAATGCATTAATGTACACAGTTATGATTTAATTAAAAAATTGTTTAAAAATGTAAATAAAATAAAAGCATTGCCTCAACTAAAGTGGGAATAATCTCGTCAAAAACTTAGAAGAAAACGTATTCAAAGATGTTCTTATGAGGTTCATGAAGTGAGGAAACCCAGGAGCGATCTAGGATAATTCTGCAAACCTTCATAAATAATTTTCAGTTATTGAAGTAGAAGAAAAACAAGTCCAAGTTTATATGGAAAAGGTCATGGCTTAAATGTAGACGGTCTCGTTGCTATTGGTTTAGGCTAATGAAAAATGCACTTGCTCAGCACAGCGAGAGTCAGGGCTGGGACAGCAGCCATAAAACTTGTATGGAGCTTGTCCACAGACAGCACACTGCTATCTTTGCCTTTCTCTCTCGGCGGTACACTTGATAGGAAAACAGCTAAGTACTGTTTTCAGAAGGATCGTTCAAACCCGGCCTTTCCTCTCTCCCCTCCCCCTTGCGAGACTCTACTTCTGTGGCATGTAACTGTTTATTTTATTGATTTCATATTACCATTAAGTACGTTGGATGCCTTCCCCCCATTCTTGAGACACTTTACTAAGAAGAAAGTGTTTCAACTCCATCCAGGTTTACACAAAGCGTTGAAAGTCCTCATCTTTTCTTAGGGCTGAATATCACTCCGTGGTTAGATTGCTAACCCATTCATGGGGTGGGTGGTTTCTTATACTTTAGCAGCATTTTATACTAACCAAGAAAAGGACGCCATATGAGTTCTGAGGATAAAATATCCGTTAGCTATAGCATTTTGTTTGGTCTTTTTGTTCTGCTTTTAATTTTAAGCTTTTGTTAGAAATTTGGTGGTTTAAGTTTGAGTGAGTGTTTTAGCTGAAAATCCGTGGACAGGACATATTCATAACACAAATACTTCAACTACATCTTCAAATGTATGTGCCACGGTAACGCGGCAGCCATTTCTCTGTCATGGTAAGCGTCAAGATTTGTGCACCTTGTTATTTTTTCCAGACACGTCTACTGAAGCAAAAAGAAAACATAAAGCCTTTTAATTGTACTATTTGGAGTTCTGTTCTCTTCTCTGTTTATAAAATCTGTAAGTGCCCATTGCATAAAATTTGGAAGGCACCTAGAGACATATAAGATGGGTTACTCATAATCCCGTTATTAACATTTTAGTATGAAAATATTTTTCTCATGTCCCATCATCGAGGTTCTGGATGTTTGTCAGTCCACAGGTGGATGTGCTTCTCAGTACAGCAAGCAAGAGTCTGAACAGGAATGGCCAGGTGACAGTCCATTGCAGGGGTCCTCAAACTTTTTAAACAGGGGTCCAGTTCACTGTCTCTCAGACCGTTGGAGGGCTAGACTGTGGGCCCCGGGATGAGTCGGCTGCTAAGCAGGACAGGCAGCGGCAGCAAAAACACCCAGCAGGCCAGATAAATGTCCGCAGCAGGCCTCATGTGGCCTGTGGGCCATAGTTTAAGGATGCCTGGTCCATTGAGTAAGTGCTAATTTATGTGTTAAAGTCCTTTCTGGGGTATTACTCTATTCCCTGGTCTTTCCTACTTAAAATCATCTTTTTTTTTTTTTAATGAAACTAGAAGAGAAAATTAGGAAAACGGTAGTTGTGAGCTTTTCAATGCTTCTTTGTTGGTTTACTAAAAATCAGTAGGATTCTGTCCAGCTTGAGTTGATCAACTCCATCTTGTAGTCTCTGTTACAACTTGCCACCAAGCACAAGCAATTGAATCTACCAATATGAGGACTATCTAACTGGCCCATCTATGAAAAACTTATTGGCCCAACTTAGAAAAACTTGCTCTTTTTTTCTTATTCACCATGAGTTTTGCAGGAGCAAAACTTTTGAAGAACTTTGGACTGTTGAGAGAGGAGCCATTATCTTCTACTAGGTTTCTTCAAAGACCAACCCAATCTGTGGGGTTGGGGCTTTGAAGTTTTACCTCTTTTCCACTTGTCCTTTGAATCCCCAGGGAGCGAGCATTTCAGCCTGTATTTCTTTAATCCAGAGCCCAAATGACTTCCTGCTCCTTAGCTTGCCTCCTTTATGGTGCTAGAAAATTATCTTCTTTTAATTAAAGGAATCAAACTGCTATCTTGGCATGTTGAACATTAAACTTCAAGGGTGGCAGTCACCATATTGAGGTAAATATAAGATATTTTGTTTTTATATTTGTTCTGGTCATTTTTTTAAATAAATATCACTTCCATGTACTTAGAAATAACATATGTAAATATATACAAATTCGCTCATTAAAAAGACAGAGACTAGAGATTCAAAAGAGCACAGTCGACAAACTGATTTTAATGATAGTATATAAAATTATTGCTTTCTGTTTTTCTGGAAAAAAGAACACGAGATGAGCTTTCAAGAAAGACATTAGAATAATCTGATAATATCACAAAATTATTTCTCATTTAAACATCAATCTTTAATTGATAGAAGATTTACAATCTTAAAACATCTAGTACTAACTGGTTAATTGACCATTTCCCCCTTTATCCCCTGAAGGGAAACATATATGTCTATGGACAACTTCATTCTTACATAGTGTAATTGAATTCTTCAGTAAAGTTCTAAGTCATGTTCAACATGCCAGTTAAAACATCACTGTCCAACAGAACTTTGTGCGGGTATAAAAATATTCTATAATTTACATTGTCCAATACACATGTGGCTATGTGTGCTTGAAATGTGACTAGCCTAACTGAGGCACTGCATGCTTAGTTGTGCTAAATTTTAATCTAACTTAAATGCTGTTAGTTCTCCTACATTAGAAATGCAGAATTAAAGACCCCTTAACACATACAAATGTGAAAACTCATCCAGGCATGATTCTTTTTTTGTTTGTTGTTTTTGAGAAACAGTCTCACTTTGTCCCCCTCAGTAGAGTGCTGTGGCATCACAGCTCACAGCAACCTCAAACTCTTTGGGCTCAAGCGATTCTCTTACCTCAGCCTCCAGAGTAGCTAGGACTACAGGCGCCTGCCACAACAACAAGCTATTTTTAGAGATGGGGACTGGCTCTGGTTCAGGCTGGTCTCAAACTTGTGAGCCCAGGCAATTTACCCACCTTGCCCTGCCAGAGTGCTGGGATTACAGGTGTGAGCCACCATGCCCAGCCTCCTCAGGCACAATTCTTAAGAAAAAGCAATTAAGTCATTTTTGTGTTTACTATTTTTTTTCTATTTATATATGTAGGTAGATATTCTGAAGCAGCTACATTTATTCATCTGTTTCATTCCGTACTATCCTAAATACAAGAATTAACGACAGTTTAAAATTCTCACCTCTGCCTTATCCTAGAGAGGTGCCCAGGGGACCTGAGCAGCCTGGCAGAATTACCAGGTCAGCACCCTTGTGGATAACATATTAAATCAGAAACCCAGATGCCTCATTAAGCTTGGGTAGATTTTAATAGCTCAAAGATAGATCTCTGTGTGCCAACATTTAAAATAAACATGGTTTAGATAAATTATGCCTGAGAGTGTTAAAATATGGCTTATGGATATACAAAGTCAACACCTAATCGTTCTTCTTAATCTTCCTTAAATACAAGATTCTACCTCCAGTGCTTTGCTCTGGCTACCTGCTTCTTACGCTCTTAGTCCAAAAGAGCCACAGGCTGGCTGGGTGTGGTGGCTCACACTTGTAATCCTAATACTTTGGAAGGCCAACACAGGTGGATTGCTTAAGCTCAGAAGTTCAAGACCATCCTGAACAAGAGCGAGATGGTATCTCTGCTTAAAAAAAAAAAAAAAAATAGCTGGGCATCATGGCCAGGGTCTGTAGTCCCAGCTAGCTGAGTTGGGGTGCTGAAGCCCAAGACTTTGACATTGCCATGAGCTATAATGCCATGGCACGCTAGCCTGGGCAACAGAGTGGAATTCAGTCTCAAAAAAAGAAAAGAAAAGAGAGAAAGAGAGTGAAACAGGCCTCACTTTCTTAACTCCGTCAAGTCTGCCCAGGTAGCACCTTCTCACTGAGGTCAACACTAACCACCTACTCAAGAGCACATCCTAGCAGCCCCACTCCCAAATTTCCATCCCATGCTCTATTGTACAGCATTCGTTATCTTCTAACAAACTATCTAATTCCTTCAATTCATTAAAATGTACATGCAATGGTAAAGTAACATATAACTTTATTTTTGAGCCCTCTAAATAGATGTGAGATTCATGAATGGAAGTATTTGGGTCAATTTTGCTGACAGATCATCACCAGCCCCTGTATATGGTTCCCTGCTGGACAGCCCTCAATAAACATCAGCTACTGCTCAAATGACTGAATGAGTTGTTTAATGTATGTCTTAGCAATAGCAAACATTTTCTCTAAAAGGCCAGATAGTGTGTGTGTGTGTGTGTGTGTGTGTGTGTATGTAATTTTTTAATTAAATCATAGCTATGTACATTAATGCAATCATGGGGTACAATGTACTAGTTTTATATACAATTTGAAATATTTTCATCAAGGTGGTTAACATAGCCTTCATGGCATTTTCTTAGTTATTGTGTTAAGACATTTATATTCTACATTTAGTAAATTTCACATGTACCTTTGTAAGATGCACCATAGTGTGGTCCCACCAATTACCCTCCCTCCACCCATCTCCCCCCTCCCCTCTACTCCCTCACCCCATTCCCCATCTTCTTGGGCGATAGGTGGTTGGTTTCATAGTAGGGCTGAGTACATTGGATACCTGTTATTCCATTATTGAGATACTTTGCTAAGAAGAATATGTTCCAGCTCCATCCATGTAAACATGTAAGAGGTAAAGTCTCCATCTTTCTTTA
>CAUYTI010070926.1:0-16274 GCA_963575145.1 Galago senegalensis | reverse complement strand
GTCCCAGCTACTTGGGAGGCTGAGGCAGGAGACTCGCTTGAGCCCAGGAGTTGGAGTTTGCTGTGAGCATGATGCCATGGCACTCTACCCAGGGGGATAGCTTGAGGCTCCGTCTCAAAAAAAAAAGAAGCTGCATAGAATGATAGATCTGCCTTTGGAACTTGCTGTCTTTACCCAGTGGCTCTCAAATAATAATTCCTAAGTTGGTTCTTTGCTGCTAGCACAGCTTTCTTGATACACATCCTGGTTCTGGTCAAACTATACCTAATCTTACGAAATCTTTGTGATTCTATCATTTCACAACCACAAGCAGAATCAGTTCCTTTGGTCCTGACTTTCTCGATAACAAACTTTTCATCTGATCAAAATTTGCTTCTCCACTCTAGACGCCCAAGCTACCAAGTATCCACCTTTATACTTGCCTGAGTGACCACAAGCTGGAAGTATCTGACTTGTTATGTCATAGTCTTACTAATACTGGCTCCTGTTAATATCAAGTAACATTAAACTGGAAGGCTAAGATACTGTTCTTGACCAGGCTTTTAAAGACCAAGAAAAAAATTACTAAAACAATCCTTCAAAACATTAAAATGATATCATGAAAGTTATAAATATTAACTAGCATCATAATCTCCAAAACCACTAATACTACACAGATGTCATGAGAGATACTGCTATTTGCCTACAAAACAACATGTTAGACTCTCCAGAGATGTTCTTCCTAACTATAAACACACAAGACCTACTATCATTTGTTGCTAGGTTCATACTGCTAAGCTAAAGATACACACAGCTGGGATGTCTTCTTTGCTGGTTACACCACCGGGGTAAAGGTTGGGGTCTTGGCTCGGTGCCTGTAGCTCAAGCGGCTAAGGCGCCAGCCACATGCACCTAAGGTGGCAGGTTCGAATCCCCAGCCTGGGCCCGCCAAACAACAATGATGGCTGCAACCAAAAAAAAAATGGCCAGGCGTTGTGGCGGGCACCTGTGGTCCCAGCTACTTGGGAGGCTGAGGCAGGAGACTCGCTTGAGCCCAGGAGTTGGAGGTTGCTGTGAGCGTGATGCCATGGCACTCTACCCAGGGGGATAGCTTAAGGCTCCATCTCAAAAAAAAAAAAAAGGTTGGGGTCTTTCATCCAACACTACATTGTGGATATCTTCCTAGATATAAAAATAGGGATCAAGTCCTAAATATATTCACTTATTTAAAAATTTTTTTTTGTCAAGAATCTCTTTTGTACCACATTCTGTTATAGGTGCCTAGAATGCAGAACCGAACAAGAGTTCCTGCTCGTGGAACTTATATTCTCGTAGAAGATAAACATGATAAGCAAATAGTTAAAAGGTTATAGGTTAATAAATGTTAATGAGAAAATAAAGCAGGGAAGGGACCTGGGACTATCAGTGAAAGGGGCTATAATGTTGGCGAGGGTGGCCAGAGAACATCATCTCTGAGATGATGACGTCTGAGCAAAGACCTGAAGGATGTAAGGGGTGAGTCTACAGATATGAGAAGGAACAGAATTGCAGGCAGAGGAAACAACAAGTACAAAATTCCTAAAGGATAAGCATGCAAGGTGTGCTTAAGGAACAGCAAGGAGGCAAGTGCGGTTGAAGCACAGTGAGTGAATGAGAGCATGTGAAGAGATGAGGCCAGTAAGGTAACAGGGAATTAGAATGCATAGGGCCCAGCAAGCCTGTGTGATTATATTGCAAAGTTTTTTCTATCCTAAATCCATTTTTATCAATGTCATATTTTAGAATTGTCTATAGTAGTCTTTTAAAATATAGTCTATCTCTTTTATAGTATATAGATATAAAATTCCTTTACCATACCTCTGGAAGGATAGAAAAATTAGTAAGAAGTGACTATATTTTGGTAGCAAAAATAGATAGCTCAGGAACAGGAGGAGGGAAGGATACTTCTGTATCTTTCAAATCTTGTACACATATTATGTCTATGTATTACCTGGTCAAAAAAATAAAATAAATTGTCCTCACCTTTCTAGGGTCAACCTGTCTGAGTAAAGAATTTTCTCTTCAGAAGAACGTTGGAGAATAGGAAATGATGGCATTGATGAGGTCACCAAATTAATATGATCACCTATTAAAAATGATATACAAATTACTTGATTAAGAAAAACCTTTTGAAATCTTGAAATTAAAGTCACCTTACATTTGGAGAACTTTGGCACCTATAAATATCTTATCTAGAAAGTTTCCATAACTCTCTACATTTGAAGTTATTTACTAAATTTGAGTTTGTTTCCTTCCTCCTTTAGCTTAAACTATATGTTCTGTGAGTACCAAATAATATTTCCCCTGCCTTAGAGACTGGTTGAAAGTACTGAACACTACTCTAGGGCTATTCTCAACCCTCTGTAATCCTGACTGTTGGTACTAAATTTTAACTCTCTTAGAACTGAGATGATAGTCCCTCATTACCAGATACATTTGGGCCAGCACTATGACAGCCCTGCCGGATTCTGGACTTTGAAGGTGTCTGAATGGAAGAATCTCCAAATGCTGATAAAGAGCTCGTGGCAGTTTTCATTTCCAGCCCATATAGTTCTGTCACATTTGTTGTGGATGAGATGCATGATGATTTACTACGAGGCGAAGGACTTATTACTCTTCCATCTCCTTCAAAATATCAAAAAGTTTATCAAAAAGCTACACAATACATGACTTTATTATAGAAAATACACAAAAAGTAGTCTGGGATAGCAGATGTAAACTTTGCATCATCACCTTTTCTTTGTATGTACAGCTACTATTGAGGATGACCAATATGGGTATGAATGAATCCAATATACTTATAATTAGCGTCCACAGGGCACATGACACCCATATGGGCGTTATAAGCTGTTAGATGGTTTTCCTGCCATTAAGTAGCTTTAAATCTAGCAGGCAAACCCATATAAAATTAATAAACTAAACAGAGCAAAATGAAGGATAAAAAAGAATGCCTATTTGTATATTTGCATATAAACATATCTGGTTATTTATCATTGATGGGTTTGGAAGGAGGTGGAGATTAAGATATATTCTAAAGAACCAGAAGAATGAATGTAGAATGGCCATGAAGAAAGGTCGAGAAGTTCTAGAAACAAGGTAATATTTGAGTAATGAGTCAAAGGTGACAGTTTGAATACCAGGGGAAATGTACCGTATTTTCCTTTATAATGAGAAAATCTAAAAGCATCAGTTGATGTTGAGTGCTCTGAGGGAGCAATAAGAACCCAAGGTTACCACAAAATTCTGCTGCTTAAACTAACAAATAAACTGAAAAGATGATAACCAAATTTAGAAAGCTAATATACTCTTTGGGAGGCCATCAGACAATACGATGACAACTTAAAATCAAGTTCCATTCAAATCATATTTAAAAAGTAAAGCAGTAGCATTTGCTGGCTTCTTCAAGACTGCAAGGCATAAGCCACAGTATTTCACACCTAGTTTCTTGAACAAAACAATCAGTGCACACTGAATAAATACCATGAAATATCAAGGCAATAATGATGTTCTAGAATATAACCATTCAGAATTGACATCATGTCCACCAATCTTAAGACATGACCACCTGCTGGCAGGATACCCTGGCAACTATCATTTAACTATTCATTAAAATGATTTGGAAGTCAAATTGACATGGTTAAAATAAATAAATAAATAAGCACACAAAAGACTAATTGCAGTCTAAGAATTAACTGATTAAATCGGTCAGCTAAGGAAGAAAAGGTAAAACTCCAAACAATAGATAACCTGGATTTCTCTTACTAGCATTCGAGTTTGTTTTTATTATTTTGTTAAGGCTTCAAGCTAATCTTCAATTTAAGAGGTAGATTTAAACTTTATAAGACTTGGAACATAGAAACAATAATGAAAGAATAAATTTAATTTACACTAAAGGAATTTTATCCTCATACTTTTCAGCTCTTATTTTACACAGAAGTCATAATCACTATAAGCCTGATGAATTTACTATCAGTGTGATATATATGCAGCTTATAATAAATACCAAAACTATAAGAATGATTAGCTAGAAAGGCCTTGAAATCCACAAACGAGATCCTCTAAATGACTAGGAACCTGGACATCTCTGGTTAAAATATCCACATATGTGTGTGAGATATCCACATACATGTGTGAGATATCCACATATATGTGTGAGTATATAAACACCCAACATATAAACTATATCACCATGTGGCAAAATTATAATTGAAGTACTTCCTCTGTTATTATTTCTTATATCACTATTTAATTTATAGCATATGTAGCTCTTGTCTTCCCAATTAAATTTATAATTTCCTTGAGGGAGGGAACTCATTTTACATGGTTTAAATTCTTGGTAGAATCTAAATTCAGTAGGCAATCAGATCAATTGTTTTTCCCAGTTTTCTAAGACTTAATTGGAAAACTACTTTGTGTGTGCTATTTATGTGAAAAAATAAAAGAAATTCTTGCATTTTAGCATAAAAATGCTGAATGAATTCTTTCATAGGTAGTATCCTGAAGTTTAAATTTGGGAAACATTTTCACTGCATTGTACCCTAGATACATGGATGGATAGATGGGTGGATGTATATATGAAAGGGTAGATGGATGCACGAGTGGATGGATGGGTGGATGTATATATGAAAGGATAGATAGAAGCACAGGTGAATAGATGGGTGGATGTATATATGAAAGGGTAGATGGATGCACGGGTGGATGGATGGACAGATGGGTACGGGAGTAGTATAATACACTGTCATATATGTGTGTCCACTCTGCCTTATCTTTGAGATTGTTTTGATAACCAAAATCCTGATTCTAGATTTTCCAGTAATTTATCATGATCTTACGAGCCAAGTATTGCCTCTTTCCCTCTACACACACATTTTAAAATTCTTAATTAAGGCCTTTAATCAATTAAGGTTTGGTGACTGAGATTTTACTATAGTCACTGTAATATCTGACTCTTATAAAACCTCAAAGATACACAGGTTAGCTCTTAACAATATTCTAAAAAGTCTAAAAGAAATCATGTTAAATTTTAGACTAACTAGCCTAAATAAAACATCAAGTACCTTTACTTTTGACTGAGACTATCATTGGTTAATTTGTACTGACAGGCTATGACATGTTTGATTAATTTTAAAAAATAACAGGATAAAAATAATTATTATGATTATCAGGATGCAGTTTATTACACAGAGGTTCCTCAACTTTTCCTAATAAAGCGCTACTTATAATTTTCTCTTATACCCTTGAAGGTAAAAGTTAAATACAAAAGTCAAGAAAATAGCTATAAATTATGTAGTCTCATCTTTCCATGAAACTGCCTAGAACAATGGAGAAGGCACATCGGAAACAACCAGGTACACATTTACAACACATCAAATGAGTATCCTGTTACAGAAATTGATTTTGAATGAAACTTTTAAATGAAAGAACAATTAGGATTTCCCTAAAGAGTTAATTTGTATTATGTGGGTCATTACTTATCTATATGATCTTATTTATCTCGCAGGTTCACAAAATTCAATGTATCCATACTGTTTCCTCATTAGCAAATATCCAATGATACTTGACTACTTAAATAAATTTATCTAGTCAGCCATTCATAAATCTGAATAACAACTACCTACCCTAACTCAAGAAAAATTTAGGGAAAGCATTTAAGTTTGATTCATGATTTAGGAAAAAGAATTAAGATAATATTATCAAAAATGTGAAGAAAATTCACAATGCAAAAATAAAAAACCCTAGCTGAGAATTTGTAGGTTAATATCTATAACTCTGTGCCTAAAATAGTGTCTGGAACATAGTCCACACACTTTGTAAATATACAAGTTGTCCATAAAGTTCACGTGCAATTTACCACGCTAAACTATTTCAAACTGCACATGAACTTTATGTCTACTCTGTATACGGAACCGAACTAAAGAAGGCAAGACAGATGCTTCCTGCACTGTGGAACTGCAGCTAGGTTGATGTTGTGCCCAGCAACTGGCCAAGACAAGAATATAGAATACAGGAAAGAGAAAAGACACATCAGATTAGATGAGCCAACAAGAAGGTCTAGAAGTAACAAAACAAAAAGGGAAAATTAGCCAATATTCCAAATTGTCAAATACTCAGATAGTAATGAGATGAACCATCTAGAAAGGCCCATATTGATCAGGCCTTTCATATAAACTCCTACTTTATAGAAGAGTTTGAAGTTTTTAGAACAAGCACATTACAGATACCTAACAGATGTTAGTAACCAACTAAGATTCAAATGTGCTGAAAGAAAAATTCTTCTTTGACTTGAGAAATATATTTCAGAAATATAATCAGATCATATAAGGTAGTACTTGACAATAAGTGATTCATAAACTATATCCATCAGAAGCACGTGTGGCATTAGTAAAATGCATTACTTCCAAATTCCTCTGAAGACCTACAAAATCAGAATGGGGGAACTGGGAAGATAGAGAGGAAGCACTAAGAATCTGCATTTGTAACAAGATCCCAAGTGATACACATCAAAATTTAAGGACTGTAATATAAAATTTCTCTAATTATATGTGATAGTAAGAGAAAGACTGTATCTTATCTACTCCTGATTTTCCATTCTTTCTGTTGTTTATTTATATCCTAATGACTTGTGTTGCTATACTGTTACTCTCATTAATTAGCCATTTTTCCCAACTCTAATACAGTATTTAGAACATTCTTTTCCTATTCTCTAGTGCATAACTCACTCTCAAACTAGAATAACAATAGCTTTCTCTGTATTGGAAATAATCTACTACGCTATATAGGTAAAACCAATCCTGACTTAAACAAATACCAAATCAATTTGTAATTCAACATTATTAAACAATTAATAGTAATCAAAGAGATCAGAACTGCATCTGCTCTCTGCTCATTGATAATACCTTGCCTACTTGAGTAGTTTTTCTCAAGGTCATGTTGTAAGAGTCTACCAGGGAATGATGATGTTTCTTTATTTAGCCTGAATTCAACCTGAAAAACATTATATAAGAAAAAATATTAGAAAAATTTAATAGTAAGTAATGAAGATATTTACAAAATAATATACAATAACTGATACATGCTACAAACAGATAAACCTTGAAAACATCACACCAAGTAAAAGATGCCAGGCACAAAAGGCCACATACTATATGTATATGATTCCATTTATATGAAATATCCAGAGATACTTCAATAGGCAAACCCATAGACACAGAAAGCATATTTATGGCTTCCATGAATTTAGGGGAAGTGGGGAATGAGGAATAATTGCATAGTGGGTTAAAAGGATTCCATTTGGAGTGATGAAAGAGCTCTGGAACTAGATAGAGCTGCACAATAGTGTGAATGTACTTAATGCCACTAAATTAAAATTGTATACTTTACGATGGTTTAAACAGTAAGTTTAATGTTATGTTGTATTTTACCCACAAAATCAGAATCAATTTCATGAGGTCAGCTGCAAGCATACTCCAACCTGAGGCAGTTCCAATGCCTCCACACCCTCATTACGAATTCAATGATTAAAAGAATCATTTGCTCCATAAGAAACAAAAAGCACATGACAAAAACAAAATGCTGTTAAAAAAAATCACTGTTTTGTTCAGTAAAATACTTTTAAATGTCCAATTATAATGAAATTGTATATTTAAGCTTTCCAGGGAGAGTTTTCACTAAATTGTTTTAAAATAATTCTTTCATTAGGAGGACTGAAAAAAACAAAACTAAAACAACTTAAAATTAGCCACAAAAATTCCTAAATGATGATACCTCTCATTCTCATACTATCAAGAATTTCAGGAAATATATAATCTAAAGGTATTTTTCAGAATATATGTCCACACAAGAGAAAGTGAATGGTTTGGAAGGAATTTGGATGAGTCACATAGTTCCTAGAAACATTGTAATGGTAGAAAAGGATTTGTCCAGTGAAATCAGCTAAGAAAGATTTAAAGGGAATCTATTATGCCCAATTATAATAAAGAATATTTTCAATTAATCTAGCTAACTGCTATGTATTTGAGATAATTAAGTGTTCATTATTTTATATATATAATACACACACACACACATAATGTAATCAACTGCTGCCTGCTTGGCTTATCATGTCCTGCAATCCACCTGCCTCATGCCCTCCTACTCTCTTCTCCTCATGCTGTTAACTGTAAATTCTTCCCTTCACTTTAGCAGGGGCATCTATTTAACAACTTGTTTTGGAAACAAGTAAATTATGATTGTTGGAGGTATTCAGCTCAGTTCAGTCAAAGGAGGAAAAAGCATGCTGTGCCTTGAGTTATAGTTGTGTGGGAGGTGGGTGAGTGAGACTGCCCAGGTGAGACAGGAGCAAAGAAAAACATGTTTATCTCAAAATCTAACAAATTGAACCAAAATCCAGAATCCTGGAAATGCCATAGATATTATGGGCAAATAGTCTGGGAACAAAAAATATCATATTTACATTTTAACTTCTAAATAACATTAAACTTAACATATTTCCACTGCTAACCTATTTTTTCTTCCCTTATTTTAAATGGGATGCATAGACATGCTCCTCAAATTACCATGTTTTACCCATTTTAAGATACCATAAGTAATAAGTCATGCCATTATTTTACCCACTATTAAGGAAGAAAAAAAAA
Organism: Galago senegalensis; assembly: GCA_963575145.1. NCBI lineage: Eukaryota > Metazoa > Chordata > Mammalia > Primates > Galagidae > Galago > Galago senegalensis. The sequence continues at coordinate 7,623 of CAUYTI010070926.1, read as the reverse complement.
CCTTCCCAATTAAACTATGACATGCCATTCATTAATTTTATGAAAGATTCTGATTTCAGAAATACTCAACGTGTCAAAAACGATACCTCTGGTAATCAGTGAAATAACATTAAGTTTTTAAAATAAGGATATTTTTGGCTATATGTAGACACAAAATTAGCTTTACCTCGGGAACCAAAACATATATACTTAAAATTTCAACTTCAGAATCTACTCTTTAAATCATGCTGCTGTTAGTGTAGAATATCAAACAATTTATCTTCAATTTGAACATTAATCTACTCAAACCTTACTTTGTTTTTCTCAGGAAGCGATGATGTTTGAATAACCAGATGAAGCCCACAGTTTACCTGAAATGTAAAAATTAAACCATAAAATTTGCTCTTAACTAAAATATGCATATACATATTCCCCCCCCCGCAATGGTACAAAGATATAAAAAAATTAAAATAGAACAGTATGCTTGAATTTTTTTGTGGTAAATGAACATGTTCTGTGGATTTACTGAAAACAATAAAACCACATCTAATAATTAAAAGGTTTCACTGATTTTTTTCCCAAAATGTCGGTAACAATTTAACCCTCTATTACCTCAGGTTTTAGACATTTGCCATTTCAGGTATAAATAAGTATCTCAATGGGACAGATGACGGAGGTAGGAGTGTCTAAGGATAAATTCATTTCTCAATTAAAAAAAGAAAAAGAAAGCGACTGACAGGGTAAAAGAATTTAAATGAACCTGAGCCTTTCACAGCAAACCAGCTCCACCTTCTGGGGAAGCCAGATCCTGTACCCATCCTGCAGTATTCAACACTCTCTTTAGTGGTTTGGTCCAGCCCAAGAACGTCAACCCTCTCAGTTAGACAATAGCTTGGGTGGACCCAGCGGTCCTGATCCCAATAATACAGCCCATCACCCTGGGACAAAGGCGCCACACAGAAAGGACGATACCAGTGGGAAGAGAAAGTAGGAGACTCAACCTACGTTGTTCGCAGCCCGGCCAGAAACAGAGCGGTATTTTCCGGGAATCATGGCAGAAGACAGTCCAGGATCTGTTAGATCGGCGTTCGAGGTGACGCTACAGCAGAGATTCAAAGAGACCGAAAGAGGTCATCTCCCAGGCAACCCGCTCCGAGTTACCATGGAAACTACCATTTCCGGTCTGGTCCTCGCCCAAATCAACAGGACGACACAGTCGTTGTAGTCTCTGGTTGTATTTTGGAGAAGCTGCTGCGTTGGCACTTCCTCGTTCTATTTCGCCGGCCCGATGAAAACAGAGCGGGAGTACTGGGAGGAGGGTAGGGTAAGATCGCGAAGAGGCCGACCACGTCGGTGGCTATGACAACCACCACTTCCGGTCCGTCCCTCTTTACGGCCCACCTCAGCACGGCCAGCGCGAAATTTGTATTCCTCTGCGGGTGTCACCTGCTCTAAGGTGAGCATCACAGGGAGGAGGGGGAAGCCTTGCAGGTGAGCACTGCAGGGAGGCGGGGGAAGCTATCACTTGGGCCCCAGTTCGGTGTTTCCGGAGACCAGAGGTAGGGAAAGAAGCAGGCCCGACCCGGAGGCGACAGTTGAAGGTAAGCCTAGCAGAGGCTGCCGAGACAAGCGTGCCGGCGTGCGGGCTCCCCGACTCCCCGCTTCGAAGGCGGCCGCCATACCGGCCCACTGCGTGGCCGCCTACTGCGGCAGCACCACCAAGTCTGGGAAGTCGCTGTTCCGCTTCCCCAAAGACCGGGCCGTGCGGCTGCTGTGGGACCGCCTGGTGCAGGGCTGCCGCGCCCACTGGTACTGGGCAATGACCGCTCGGTCATCTGCTCTGACCACTTCGCCCCTGCCTGTTTCGGTTATCCAGAACAAATTGAGCTTTTCCCAGCGCCTGAGGCTCGTGGCCGGCATCGTGCCCACCCTGCACCGGGTGTCCGCCCCAACCTAAGAGGGAAGAAGAGGAAGACATAGAGAGCGACCCGGAAAAGGGCGGACAGCTTCAGGCAGCCGGACATTCTGAGCCTGCCCAGGGTCCAATATCCTGTACGCGCCTCCGGGCCGAGAAGAGAGCTGCAGTTTCACAGGTAAAGAGAGACCTGAGAGTCCATCCAGGGTCATGGAAGGCCCCCTGGGCTGTGGCTAGCCCCCTCCACTTACTGTTACCTTGGGAAGGCACTTTCTCATCTGCAGAATTAGGAGTGTGCTTTAAAGGTGATCTCCAAGGTCCCATTTAGCGTTAACACTTTGCATTAAGCAACCCAGTTAATTCCCGAAACTCACACACAGTCTTGTCCTTCAAAACATTAAATTGCTTTCACTTGCTTCTCCAGAGTTTTTAAACATGAAGTGTTTAATTTGAGCCAAATCTCAAGAATTGGGGTACTTGAAACTGTGTTTGCATAACATATTACAAAAGCTGAGGAAAGTCAATTTAAGTGTCAGAAATTATGTGGGAAGGCACATGGGGAGCTATAAATGAAGATGGAGCTTGCTAATAAACAGTCCCCACCCCTAAACTTCCTTTTGATACTAGCTGCTTTAAATTAAATGTTCCTGGCCAGCTGAATTTTTCCTTCTTACCCTCCCTGCCTACTTTTCTAATCCTTAGAAACGCTGATTTTTTTGCATTCATATTTTGCATCTGGTTACTACTGCCTTCTTCCCCACTTCCCATTTTAAAGACTTCCAAACCTTATATGAGGCAATTAAACTTCATTCCTACCACCATTAAACAGATTAAATTAGACCTTATAATTGGATCTAAAAGTTGTTTATTTCTAGAGGTGGGAAGAATAAGTCAAGTGACCTGTAACTGACACTTTAGCGTTAAATATACAGAGGTATTCATAGAATTTTAGAGTTGAAGGAAACCTTAGTACTCATCTTGTCCAAAGCCACAATGTATACACTAGAAGGGTCATGTAGGAGGTTAGTAATTTCCTCAAGGGCCTGTAATTTTTAGATCAAATAATACTAACCTGCTTCCTCCATTTAAGTGAGTGCATAAGACCTGTTAATGGCATCCTGCAATTATTACAATAAAGAAAAGAATTATTAACCCAATTTCCCTGTCTCTTTTTTCCTTTGAGTACCATAGCAGCCCTATCCAGGGCCACTGGTTCCTGTTGCTTACTGTGCAACAGTGATCCAAACCCTTTCAGTTCTTGGACATACCAGTACATTGGTAGTATTACTAACTACCAATCCAAGACTTTGCTCAGTTGTTCCACACAATACCTTGGAATTATGCCCCTCCCATTCCCTATCATCGTCAATTAAGTATTTTTCCTTTAAAAATCAGCTCAAACATCTTTCCCCTTAATCCCCCAGTTGCATTCTTCTTATATTCCATTTGCTTCAATGGCACTCATCACAGTTGTCACAAAATAATTGTGTAGTTTGTTTAATGTTTGTCTCTTACATTAGAATGTAAGCTCCACAGGAGCAGGGACCATATCTGATTCTTTGCCAAGGTATTGCCAGTGCCTAGAACAGTATTTTGCAAATTTAAGGACTTCAATAAATATTTTGTGGAATGATATGACTAAAAGAACAATTTTTGCCTTATAATGGAATTTTATTTCTCTGCAGTTTTTCCTTCTCAGCCATGCTGTATAATACCTGTCAAGACATCTGCTCTTTCCTTGAACCACCTATCCACTATCACTACCTATGCAAACTTTATCCAAATATATATGTATACCCATATATATAAATGTTTAATAAAAGGCAGAAATAGTAAACGTGAGCCACAACACTATTTTCCTTCCTTATAATTATATTACCTATTAAAAACTTGGAAAAGAAAAACAAAGCTACTGAAATAACCAAAGGTTTTACAATACAGCAAAGATTAATCATTAATCTAGAATAGATGCCAAAATTATTTTCCAGTAAATGTACCCAGCCAGTATTTCTAAGAGTCCATATTACATTACTTGCCAAGTTAGTATGAAACTATGTGTGGATTCTTTTTTTTTTTTGAGACGGAGCCTCAAGCTGTCCCCCTGGGTAGAGTGCCATGGCATCATGCTCACAGCAACCTCCAACTCCTGGGCTCAAGCGAGTCTCCTGCCTCAGCCTCCCAAGTAACTGGGACTACAGGCGCCCGCCACAACGCCTGTAGTTTTTGGTTGCAGCCGTCATTGTTGTTTGGCGGGCCTGGGCTGGGGATTCGAACCGGCCACCTTAGGTGTATGTGGCTGGCGCCTTAGCCACTTGAGCCACAGGCGCCGAGCCGAGTCCCTGGGATTTTCCAGGTATAGGATCATGTCATCAGCAAAGAGTGAGAGTTTGATCTCCTCTGACCCTATCTGGACACCACTGATCACCTTTTCTTGCCTGATTGCAATAGCTAAGACTTCTATTACTATGTTGAATAGCAGTGGAGACAGTGGGCATCCTTGCCTCATTCCCGATCTGAGTGGAAATGTTTTCAATTTTACACCATTCAATACGATGCTGGCTGTCGGTTTGCTGTAGATGGCCTCTATCAGTTTAAGAAATGTCCCTTCTATGCCTTTTTCTTTTTTTTAACTTTTTTTCATTTTTTGGCCAGGTCTGGGTTTAAACCCACCACCTCCGGCATATGGGGCTGATGCCCTACCCTTTTGAGCCATGGGTGCCACCCCATGCCTATTTTCTTAAGTGTTCTGATTGTGAAAGGATGCTAGATACTATCAAAGGCTTTTTCTTCATCAACTGAGAGAATCATATGGTCTTTGTTTTTATTTTATTGATGTGATATATTATATTTATAGATTTACGTATGTTAAACCCAGGAGTTTTTTTTTTTTTTTTTTTTTTGAGACAGAGCCTCAAGCTGTCCCCCTGGGTAGAGTGCCCTGGCTTCACAGCTCACAGCAACCTCCAACTCCTGGGCTCAAGCGAGTCTCTTACCTCCGCCTCCCAAGTAGCTGGGACCACAGGCGCCTGCCACAACGCCCGGCTATTTTTTGGTTGCAGCCGTCATTGTTGTTTGGGGGGTCCGGGCTGGGGATTCGAACCTGCCACCTTAGGTGTACATGGCTGGCGCCTTAGCCGGTTGAGCTATAGGCGCCGAGCCACGTCTCTATTTTTGAATAGTACCTACTTCTTTCTACATCTGGATTTCTTTGGAGTCAGGGTTTTTTTTGTTTGTTTGTTTGTTTGTTTGTTTTTTGCAGTTTTGGCCAGGGCTGGGTTTGAACCTGCCACCGCCAGCATATGGGGCTGGCACCCTACTCCTTTGAGCCACAGGTACTACCCTGGAGTCAGTTTTAATTGACTCCCCAAAGACAGAGGATTATAAGAACATAGAAAACTGTATTCCCATATCTTCACGCCTATTACTGAAATAAAATATGCTATTATTTTCTGGTTGCCTTTTTACGGAATGTGGATAGCAAAGCTGTATATAGAGTGTAAATAGGTTGTAAGACAGTTTATACACAAAGATGCTATGTGGTGAGATAAACAGAACACTTCCAAAATCATAAGAAACAACCCAGCAATGCCAGTCTGTTCAATCACTGCTGTTCAGATTTAGGCAGTATCTAAAGGGAAACACCCTGGAATTGACTTAGCATATCGAAGAAAGTCATGTGTCTGGGAATGTTAACCAATTCTGCTACTGTTAACATGTTTTTCTTTGTTGCGAACAATGCAGTTTTTAAGCAAACTGATTAATGCAGCCACAGGCAAGCAGATCCAACAAAAGAGACACTTAGAGGCAGTGTTCGTTGAATCCGAGAATTTGGAAAGAAAAAAAATCTATTAGGTCATTTGGGGCCTTTACTTCTGCCAAAGAAGGATTGTTCTTCTGAGTTTGTTTTTCTAGCTTTCAGTTCAATGCCACTTAACCACCTCAAGAAACAGGACTTCTCAAATTCCTTGGACAGTTCTGCCCCTCCTATTTTCACTTACACAGTCTAAGGATAATTAACTTACTCCCCTTTTCTTTTGGTTCTACACAGCAACCATTCTTGCTTGCTATGCTGATAGTTTGCGGTGAGACTTTACCCTTACTGGTTTCCAGTGTCATATCGTATTATATATGCTTTCATTACCTGGTTATAATGTCTGATATTATTAACTAAACCAGCATTTAAAAAATTCAGTAACACTAAGCATATATTTTATTAGTGATGTCTTGAGTTCAGTAAATGTAGAGATAGAGGGTGTCAGTAGGATTTGTGCTCCTTTTAGGGGGTGGTTATGCCCCCTAATAACTGAATGGATATGTGTCTCCTTAATGTTGTGTCTACTGGTTGACTGTCACATTCCCTCCTCCTGTCCTGTGTTGTTAGAACATTATGCACCACAGCACACCAGTGCATCACTGATGTTAAAGAACAGCATTTCAAATCTTGAAATGAGGGATCATTTGCAATGCCAGGAAATTAACAGTGGTTTAGGACAGATTTCATGATTCAACGTCATTGTTCAAGATCAGTTTAGGGGGCGATGCCTTGTGTTAAGTGCACACATGTGGAATGAGGTATGAACAAGAGTCTTTATTGCAGCATTGTTTGTAATAGCGAAGATCAGAAGCCACCTACCCAAGTCATCACTCAGGTGTAAAAAAGAATGAGATGGAAAGTGTGTGTGGCCAGGGCCGGGTGGCTCATGCCTGTGATCTTACACTCGAGGGGGCTGAAGCTGTGGGTTGCCTGAGCTCAGTTCAAGACTAGCTTAAGCAAGAGCAGGTTCCCATCTCTACTGAAAAAACACTACAGAATGAATTGGGCATCTTCAGAGGCCCCTGTAGTCCCAGATACTCAGGAAGCTGAGGCATGAGGATCCCTTGAGTCCAAGAATTTGAGATTGCTTCCAGCTATGACACCTCCAAGCCACTCAGCCCTAGGGTGACACAGTGAGACTCTGTTTAAACAAAGAAACAGAAAAAACAAGTTATGTCTAAAAAATTAAAAAAGGAAAAAAAAGAAATAAAAGAGTTTGGGCCCGGCATAGTGGCTCATGCTTATAATCCTAGCACTCTGGGAAGTTGAAGTGGAAGGATCCCTTCAGCTCAGGAGTTCCAGAGCAGCCTGGGCAACACGGAGACCCTTCCTCTACTAAAAATAAAAAAATTATTCTAGTGTTGTGATGGGTACCTGTAGTCCGAGCTACTCGGGAGGCTGAGGCAAGAGGACCACTTGAACCCAGGAGTTTGAAGTTGTTGTGAGCTAGGCTGATGCTGTGGCACTTATAAAAAATAAATAAAAAGAGAGGGAGAGAAAAGAAGAGAGGATGTAAGGGAAAGAACCAATAAGCTCTTTGGATACAGGCAAGGGGAAAGTCACCGTAAGCCTTTTCACTGTAATATTGGTATACTGTTTGATTTTTGACACGTATGAGTTTATTATGATCAGAGTTGAGATTTTAAACAAAAGAAAATACTTTGTAGTGACATTAACCTGACCCGGGAGCTATTATCAAAACCCCCTGAAATACAGATATCCCAGCAAAGTTTAGTTAAGACCAGGGATGTAGGCTGGGCACCTATAGCTCAACCGGCTAGGGCGCCAGCCACATACACCTAAGGTGGCGGGTTCGAATCCCCAGCCCGGGCCCGCCAAACAACAATGACGGCTGCAACCAAAAAATAGCCGGGCGTTGTGGCGGGCGCCTGTGGTCCCAGCTACTTGGGAGGCA
>CAUYTI010070925.1:0-13856 GCA_963575145.1 Galago senegalensis | reverse complement strand
AAAAAAAAAAAAAAAAAAGACAGTTGGCAGGAGGAGTTCATCTCTTTTAACATGAGGGAAGGCAGAGTAAATGGTTGCAGATTCTTACAGTGGAAAGATGGAACATTCTCCCACTAAAAGATGAGGCACTCTATTTTATTTAAATGCAAACTGATACTAGCAGCTAAGAGTGAAGAAATAAAGAGATGTTGGAGATTTAAACTGAGATTTGATTTCTAAGTGTGAAGCCATATTTTAAATAGTGAGAGAGAAACTACCCTTGACTCTGCTGCCCAGCCACTTCTGCCCCTCACTGTGGAGTTCCTCTGACTGTGATATTTTCCATCACCACTGGTTTGCCTCCTGTAAGCAGTTGTGGTGGTAGAAGCAGCAGGGTCAGTGAACCATCCTCAAGTTTAATGGTTTATTATAAACCATAAACTCAAAGTGGGACTTTGAAGGTACCAGGAAGGAGCCGAGAGGATGGAGCCAGAGTGTGACTGCCACGCAGTGCTCACAGTATTCTCAGAAAATTTACGCTTGGACTCCTAGGTTTTTTAAAACTCAGGACCCTGGGAAATCAAGGACACTTGAGGCTGCCAGCAGGCAGGGTGGGGCATGGGGAGTCAGTGCAGGGAATGCTGGAGAGTGACTTCCAGGAATGGAGTAGCAGGAGGGGGTTGAGAGACTGCGACTCTCCCATCTTGGCAGGAAGTAAAGGCAGGGGATAGGCCTGGCTAACTCAGTTAAATAATATACATCCAGGTTTCTAGGTCCTAGAACCACACAGTGTGAAATACTGTAGCTGAGGGACAGGTCCCCAGCTCTTGTTCCATTACCAGCCGCTTTCCCTTCCAGGTCCTTCTCTGCAGGGTGGTTGGTTTTGACCCATGACCCATTCCCCAGCCCTCACATCTCCTGAGTTCCCCAACACTCAGCACTCACATCTGCTACTTATCCTCTCCCTAGACAAACAGCTCTTTCACGGGAATCTCCCTTCTAGCACACCTGTTACGCGGTGCCTTTAGGTCTGGGCTTCTTTAGGATCACCAACGGAGCTGTGTCAAACGTGAACCCAGCGAGTCTTAACTTCAGCTACAACTACTGGTTCTGGACTACTTGACCTAAGTGAAGGAGGAGGGAGCTTGACAAGGCAATATTTATTCCATGAGTCATGAAGAAACGCTCTGAACACATAAAATTATAAGAAGGGATGGAAAAATCACGTTTGTTTTCAGTTCCTTCCAGGCCTGTTTGAGCTTTGCTAGTTCTGCCAAGTCATCAAACCAGGTCAACTGGGTTCATGGAACCAGAAGCCCCCTCATCCCCCATAGCCTCTCATTGCCACTCAGTTCCTATCATTGTTTCTAGGCTCTGTCAATGGACGGAGTTAGTGGATTATATAAATAAACGTGTATATAAACAAAGTTTGACAATGGACTTCATGAACCCATCCTAGAGAAAGTGCTATGTACCTCACTGCTGAATATCATGAGGGTCATTTCTGAAGTACTCCTCTTGGCATTTTGAAGTACTACCAACGGCAGCATCTAGTCTACCCTTCTGATCACTTTTTCTAGGATGAATTTACAAACTTGTCTTACCTCACATATACCACACATATACACACTTGTGTACACATACAAATGTATATAAACAAACACATACATGTTCACATGCATAAACATACACTGTATGTGTATGAGCAAAGTAAATAATTACTGCTGGACACCTGTCCTTACTTTTGTCTCCTGTCATTCTGGCTGTCTGAAGTTCTTTCTTTAGTAAATATCTCAAACAAGGCTCGTGGAACAATATTCTCTGAATGTTGTTCATAACTCTGTATGTCTGTCTCTTCATATTTTGTACTCAAGTAAGTATATTTTAACCATCCTAGTTTATCAGTCTTTTCTGAAGTGATTTTTTTAACCAAAAAATTGTAAAACGAGTTCCTAGTAGTTGTCGCTTACTTTTTCTTATTGTTAATGTCCTACTTCCCCAAAGTACATTTATTTAAAATAAGAAACTAACATTGGAGCATTGCTATGAACTAAACTTCTGAGTTTATTGAGATATCAGTAGTTTTACAATTTGGTTGTGTTTTCCGCTCCAGGACTCAAGCCAGGATGCCCCATTATGTTTAATTATCTTGTTTCCTTTGCATCTTCTGATTATGGTTCACAGACTTCTCTTGTTTTTAATGATTTGATAGTTTGGAGGAGTACTGGTTGGGCATTTTATAGAACATCCTCCAATCAGGATGTGTCTGGTGCAAAAAAACAGAGGGAACCTGCAACCCTTGGAGTTACCTCTTAATTATAAATCTCTCCACTCTCTTTACCTGGTTATGTTACAGGGGGCAGCATGACAGAAAATTGAGATGAGCTAAAAACCTTCTTAGGTAGTAACACAAGAGAAAGAGAAATTCGTAATTCTTCAGAGACTTCAGTCTTTACAACCAACTCCAGAAAGATAGAGTTACCAAGACCTTGCAGCAATAGGTTCTGTAGACCACCAGAGATCTTTGACCCCATCCCTAAAACAGACCACGTACTCCATCTCCTTTCCAGAAGGTGCTCATTAGCGACATCTTTCACTTCTGATAAATGCGAGGAAGCCCGAAGTTGATCCTGTATAATTCTGTGGTTCCCATCTGGCCCTTGGACATCATCTACTGTGACCACTACAAAATATGCTTGAAAACTGAGCTTGGATCCACATCACAAAGGATCAAAACTGCAGATTCTGGTCTGGATATGAGAGAAGGGAACACTTTCACACTGCTGATGGGACTGTAAACTAATACAACCTTTTTGGAAGAAAGTATGGAGAACCCTCAAAAAACTCCAGCTAAACCTCCCATTTGATCCTCCAATCCTGTTGCTGGACATCTATCCAGAAGAAAAAACAAAATGCTTTTACCACAGGGGCACTTGTACTAGATTGTTTATTGCAGCTCAATTTACAATTGTCAAAATGGGAAAACAGCCTAAATGTCCACCAACCCAGGAATGGATTAACAAGCTATGGTATATGTACACCATGGAATACTATTCAGCCACTAAAAACGATGGAGACTTCACATCTTTTGTATTAACCTAGATGGAAGTGGAACACATTATTCTTAGTAAAGCATCATAAGAAGGGAGAAACAAGAATCTCATCTTTTGTATTAACCTAGATGGAAGTGGAACACATTATTCTTGGTAAAGCATCATAAGAAGGGAGAAACAAGAATCCTATGTACTCAATTCTGATATGAGGACAATTAAGGCCCTAGTACATGGTGGGAGGTGGGGGATGGGGAGAGCTGAGAAAGGGAGGGAGGGAGGGGGTGGGGGGACAAGGGGTGTGGTTCACCTTTGGGGGGTGGGACACAATTATTAGAGGATCATTATCTAATAAAAGCAATTAATGTAACCTGGTTGTGTGTATCCTCAATGAATCCCCAACAATAAAAAATAAAATTTTAAAAAAATGAGCCTAGAGGCAACTTGTCCAATGAATGAAAACTGTTTCATCTGCTCTGGGTGATGAATGCCTGAGTTGTGCCTTCTGCCAAAGACACACAGACTTTCAAACTAACGCCAGTCTGGTCACCTGTTAGAAGAATGCCAAGCTAAACTAGCACCATTTGGATCACCCTTCTACTGAAGGGACTTTATGAACATCTGTTACTTTGACTTTGTTACCATTTTCTTGGATCTGATCCTAAAGAGACTTTACCCAGGTTTTACCTGAGAGCTGAAGCATGTCATCACTGAGGTTTTGTGTAGGCAGGCTCACTTTTCTAGCTCAATTTTAAGATTTTTGTATTTAGAAGCGGTATTTATTATGTGTTGCGTGTGACTTGGTCAGGGGAACAGGAAGTGCAGGGGTTAGCCCCACACCCTCACGTGCTCCTGACACATCTGGGGCGCCGACACCTGCAGCACAGGCTCTAGCAGTGTGGCTCTGAGACGGAGCTCTGTCTTCCCTCTCCAACAACAGGGGTGGATCCCATTGCTAGATTTTCTCTCACCAGCCATGGGGTATTCATTTATCTGGGGCCTTGGGATGAGTTCCAAACTTACACAAGACCAATTTTAAATGTGTGGAATTTTCTTTTATTTCACTATAATTTTCATTGTTTTCATTCAATGAATGAATATTTTAGAGAATGGTGGGCAATGATGTCATTTGAAGAGATTTAACCAATGTTAGACGTTTTACACATTTGATTCAATGTTCACGACTGCCAGTTTTGTTACTTTAAAAGTCGTCCATTCTGTGAAGTCCTACATCTTGCTTTCTCCAGACATGCTACCTGAGGTACCGAGTTAGTACAAACATTCCTGTGGTCTTTATCTGTAAGTGTACGTGGCAAACATGGTAGGAATTTGTGTGTCCCTATAAACATCTACAGAGAGCTTCAGGTCATGTTTGTTCTAGATCTTTTAATGAGAAGACTCTTATTGTCTGGACAGCTCAGGATCAGAATCACACCATGATAGAAGGGTGTGCAAGTTACCCAGCTCAGCGACATTCCCCACAGCAGAAAAATCTTGGAATCCCAGAACACTGGGAGAAGCAGGAAACAATAGTGTCTATGCCCAAATTTACCTTGTGAAATGCTATCTGGGTTAGTATTCTATCGCTGAATAGAAAATTACTGCAAATGCGTGGCTTAGAACAATCCACATTTACTATCACACAGTCTCTACGGTCAAAAATCTGGGCATGGCTTAGCCAGATGTTCTGTAACCATCTCACCAGGCTGCAATCAAAGTGTTAGCCAGGCCACCAAGCTAGTAGTGATATAGGAAATATCTGCTTCAAGATCATTCAGGCTGCTGACAGAATTAATTTCCTTTTGTTTGTGACTGAGGCCCTCAGTTCTTCATCTTCCTGGTACCCATAATTACCTGATACATGGCTGTGTCCATGGTAGTTTACATTCAGCGATAGAGACTAGACAATCCTTCTCTCTAACCTGAGACAGGTTCTTATACAATGCAACATCATCATGAAACGAACTGCTAATTACCTTTGGCATATAATGTAACCTGATCAAAGAACTAACTTTCCACCAATCACCCTGGGCTAAAATTGGGTGATAGCTTTCCTATGAAAGCTATAAATTAGTTTCATAGTAGGGCTGAGTACATTGGATACTTTTTCTTCCATTCTTGGGATACTCTGCTAAGAAGAATATTTCCCTATGGTTCATCCTATAAGGGTACACGTGAATCTCTCTAAATGTAGAATATAAATGTCTTAACACAATAAGAAAAAGACATGAAGGCTATGTTAACCAGTTGGATGAAAGTATTTCAAATTGTATACAGAAATAGTATACTGTACTCCATGATAGTATTAATGTACACTGCTATGACTTAATAATAAAGAAATAAATAAAATTATTTACATTAAAAAAAGAACTAACTTACCATTATCTTTTCCATGTTCAATTTGTGAGAAGCAAAACACAACCTTCACTCACACCCAGGGGAGGGGATAATATAAACCACAGTACTCGGGGTTGGGGAATATTGAGACCATTTTAGAATCCTCCCTACCATGTTACCTATCACAGTCTGAAAGAACTGACTCCAGGATTTTATAGAAAAGTATGCCAAGAGGGGATTTTTTTTTCAAGAACTAACAATTGGCAAGCATAGATGAGAACCCACATGCCCTCTCTCCTATTCCCTATTTCCTAGTTCAAGTACTAGATTTTTTTTTTCTTTTTAAAGAATCAGATGGTAAATTAGGCGTGGCAGTCTGAACAGTATGTCAAACTGCTCGACTCTGCCACTGTGGCCAGAAATCAGCCTAAGACATTCATGCAATTGAATGGTTGTGGCTGTGTTCTAAGAAAAATTTCCTTTCAAAAACACGTTGTAGATACATTTATCCCACAGGCCATGGTTTTTCACTCCTGTCTTAATCCAGTGATCTTTGCCTTCAACAGCATGCATTTGTGTGTTAGTGCCAGCATAGGTCACATTGTTAGTCCAGATCTAACTTACAGAGGCAGTTTATCTAACCCTCTTCCTTCTCCCCTAGGAGAGACTAACCCTATTAGACTTCAGAACAGGCCAATCACAGATCAGCTGCATTTAGGTTACACAACTAAAAAAACCTGTCAATGAAGGTCAATAATCTACCCAAGATCACATGCCTAGTCTTGGTAGATGCAAGAGTATTGTGTAAGTCTGTTTAACTCCAAAACGTACTTTGACAACATTTTATTCAATGGCAAAACAACCCCAGAAAACCTATTAAAGGACAATCAGAAAAAAGCTGTGAGAAGCAGAATATCACTGGCTGATGTCATTGGTTCCTATTGAAACCTCTTTATACTCCCTGGCTGAGGAAACTCAGGAGGCTGTAGGATATCCCCCTTAGTCTCTTTAGAAAGCTTCTAGTCCCATGATCTGAGACTTGTTTGCAGTGGCAGGACCTTCCCACCGGCATCTCTACCAGACTCCATGCTAGCCAAGTAGGATCAGGCAGTCTTTCCCTCTGCCTCCTGACAACTGGCATCTGGCACAGGTTGATAGAGTAGGTGAGAGAAATGGGAGGACTGTAGGTGATATCTGCTTCTGGATTCGCTGAAGGCAAGGTTTTCTGTCACAAAAGTATTCCCAATCAGGGATGATGGCTCACTTATAATACTATCTGGGAGGCCGAGGCAGGTGGATCTCTTGAGCTCAGGAGTTTGAGACTAGCCTGAGCAGGGCAAGACCCTGGCTCTACTAAAAATAGAAAAATTAGCTGATCATCATAGTGTGTACCTACATGGAAGGCTGAGGCAGGAAGATCCCTTGAACCCAGGGGCTTTGGATGTACACATAGTAAGAATAAGGTGGAGTCTGTCAGGCTAGGGCAGACATGACACAGCTATTCTGGACAGTTTAGGTCCTGCCTGACCTTGACCCTCTGTCCCTCATCTTACTATTGTATAAATTTAGCTCCCACTCTAAAGATGCCTATATTGAATAGTTTAGGTGGATTGATTTAGGAGATTAACTTTTAGAAGGTTGTTTATTATTTATGAGTCATGGGGTCTGCCGAGTATTGTTTAACATAAGGGTCAGGGTGGTCTTCACTTTGAACTTAACTGTATAAAACTGTAATGTTAGAAATGGAAGAAATGAACCAATCTTGGAGAGGCTATGCTCACTGAGCTTCATAGGGTTTTGTGAGGCCATATAAACGTATAAATGTAATCTTGCAGTTGGAGATATGCTTACTGAAAAGGTAGGTTTACGGAAAAAGGATCTCTACCTAGTAATTGCCAAAGCAGTGTTCAAATTCCGGCATTCAGGATCAAGCCCCCTCCCCTTTATACTACTACCTTTCTTTGCAGCTCTTCATTTTTCCTGGGCTCTTTCTGTTACTTTATTTCATAAGCTATATTGTTCCCTTCCTTTAGCTCATCTACTTGCAAATGTTTGTTTTCTAGGTAGGTGTAGAAAACACAATCTCAGTCTCTAGTCATAATTTCACCGGACTCAATCTCCTATGATTCTACTGCACAATCAGAGTGCCTTGAGTACTTAAAGCATCATTTTTCGATGTCCTGTTAGGTCCTGGTCTTCTCTAGTAGATCATAAGCTGCTGCATCAAATTCATTAAAGAATTTTCTCTTAAAGTCATCTAACCTATCCTTCAAGTTCCCTTATTTTTGCTCATGCCACCAGTTTATCATGTCCTCCTTCCTCTTTAGTTTTCCTCTGGACTTTTTCTGACATTTGTGCCCCTTTCCTTACAACCCCTGGTCAGGGTTGCTTTCCTTTTTTTTTGAGACAGAGTCTCACTTGTTGCCCTGGGTAGAGTGCCATGGTGTCACAGCTCACAGCAACCTCAAACTCCTGGGCTTTAGCCATTGTCTTTCCTCAGCCTCCCAAGTAGCTGGGACTACAGGCCCCTGCCACAATTCCCAGCTATTTTTAGAGATGGGGTCTCACTCTAGCTCAGGCTGGTCTTGAACCTGTGAGCTCAGGCAATCCACCTGCCTCAGCCTCCCAAGTTCTGGGATTACAGGCGTGAGCCACCATGCCCAGCCTCAGGGCTGTCTTCTAAATGACTCTTAGATTCTTCACAAGGCTATTTCCAAAGCCAAGAGAGAATTTTGAAAGGAACAAGAGAGAAGGAACTTATTACCAATAAAGCTATCAGGGATATTTCTCAGTAGAAACCATGAAATCCAGTGGAATCATACATTTAAAGTGCTGAAAGAAAAAGAAATTCTAGCCAAAAATATATCTAGCAAATCTAGCCTTAATTAACAAAGGAGAGATAAATACTTTCTCAAAGAAAAGTTGAGGGGTTCAATAACCACTACAGCTGTATAACAGGAAATTCTAAAGAGTACAAATTGAAATGAGAAGATGCTAATTAGTAACAATAAAATAGATGAAAGTATAAATCTCAATGGATAAAGTAAGTATATAGTCAAATTCAAAAGATACTAGCACTGAAATACTATGTAATCACTTAGAACTCTAGTATACAATTCAGAATACAAAACTAATAAAATAACTATAGCTACAAAAATGTAAATAGGTACCCAGTGGAAAAGATGTAATTATAATGTCCATAACATAAAGTAAGTGGGGAAGAAAAGTACATTCGCAGTTTTTGTATGTAGTTGAACTTGTCATTATCAGCTTACAGTGTTACAAGATTATTTATACAAGTCACATGGTTACCACATAGAAGAAAACTGTGGCAGATGGGTGGCACCTGTGGCTCAGTAAGTAGGACACCGGCCCCATATACCAAGGGTGGTGGGTTAGAACCCAATCCCGGCCAAACTGTAACAAAAAAAAAAAATAGCCAGGCGTTGTGCTGGGCACCACTAGTTCTAGCTACTTGGGAGGGTGAGGGAAGAGAATCACCTAAGCCCAAGAGCTGGAGGTTGCTATGAGCTGTGATGCCATGGCACTCTACTGAGGGTGACAAAGTGAGACTCTTGCTTAAAAAAAAAAGTGTGATAGATGCACAAAAGACAAAGAGGATAAATCAAACCTTACCACTACAAAAAAAGAAAGAAAGAAAGAAAGTAATTCATTAAATTACAAAGGGAAACAGAAAGAGAAAAAGCAGAATTACCAAACAGTCGGAAAACAATTAACAAAGTGGCAGTAGTAAGTCTTTCCATATCAAAAATTACTTTCAATGCATATAGAACGAATGCTCTAATTAAAATACAAACAGTGGCTGAATAGCCGAGGAGTGGGGGGGGGGATTTAACAATTTCTGCTTAGAGAAGATTTATCTTTAAGGATACAGGTATGCTAATAGTGAAGGAATGGGAAAAGAGCTCAAACAAAGAAAAACCGAAAAGCAACAGTTATATTCATATCAGACACAACAGACAAGTGAAAACCTGTAACAAGAGGCAAATAAAGTCACTACATAAAGTGATCAAGTCATCAAGCAAATACAATTGTTATAAAGATAAGCAGCTAACTGGATCACCTA
The DNA here is from genome assembly GCA_963575145.1 of Galago senegalensis. Classification (NCBI taxonomy): domain Eukaryota; kingdom Metazoa; phylum Chordata; class Mammalia; order Primates; family Galagidae; genus Galago; species Galago senegalensis. Next base: position 4,403 of record CAUYTI010070925.1, on the reverse strand, counting down.
CACTTACATATAAAGCAGATATTAAAAGAACTGAAAAGAGAAAGACAGTACAATTTTAGAGGACTTCAACACCCCACTTTCAACAGTGGATAACTTATCTACACGTAAGACAAACAAGGAAGTAGTGGACTTCATCATCAGCATACAAATGTCGTGTAGTAAAACTGAGTATCTTCTCATTTATTTTTCAGTAGAAAATTAAAAGATATTCACTTTTTGTTGCCAATAAAATAGCAGTAGTGTGAATAATCTGGAGAGGTAATGATTTTCAATAAAATTTAATGCTGAGATCTACCTGTTTTATTAATACTATAAAAAGATTTGTATTTTTAGGTCTTATCTGTGGCTCAATGGAGTAGGGCGCTGGGCCCATATACTGGAGGTGGTGGATTCAAACCCGGCCCCTGCCAAAAACTGCAAGAAGAAAAAAAAATTGTATTTGTAATGATCCATTGGTTGTAATTCAACTGCATTTATACAGAAGTAGTCTCGGGAGATTCACTGTTTGTGTTTAGTGGATGTAGCAAGATTAAGCATGATTGCCAATGACATGAGTTGTTTAGAAAGAAGGCTATGACCTTAGTTTGGGTTCCCATGACAAATTACTATACTGGATGACTGATAAACAATAGGTTTTTATTTTTCACAGTTCTAGAACTTGGAAGTTGAAGATCAGCATGTCAGTGGGGTCAAGTTTCAGTGAGGGCCCTGTTCTGGGCTGTAGACCACTGATTTTCTCATTTTGTCTTTGTATGACTGAGAGCAGGTGAGAAAGCTCTCTAGGGTCCTTGTCATAGGGGTAATAGTTCTATTCCTGAAGATACACTTCATGAGCCATGACCTCACAGGTTCAAGACCAGCCTCAGCAAGAGCAACACCTTGTCTCTAAAAATAGCTGGATGCTATGGTAGGTACCTATAGTCCTTGCTACTCGGAAGGCTGAGGCAAGAGAATCACTGGAGCCCAAGTGTTTGAGGTTGCTGTGAACTATGATGCCACAGCACTCTACAAACAGTGACAAAGTGAAACTCCATCTCAAATAAATAAATAAATTGAAAGTGACTTGTACTATGTCAAACTATTCAGGTTCAGCTAATACGAACATGCTTTGTCTTAACTTTTCTGGGCTGCTTCATAGATTTGTTAAAAATGTTTACTCTTAAAGTTATAGAAGGATAATATGTTTGAACATTAGCCAATAACCAGAATTTTTTTTCTATAATTAATGTTTCTCTTTTGAGTCAGATCACAAATTGTTTAGAAACTCAAATTAGATGGAATATTTTTCAATGACTCACAATGAAATGGCAGTCAGCTGGAAATACATGGAGCTGCTGAAATCAAGAACAGCATTACCCAAGAAGTGCTGACCTGTAACACTTGTTTCCTCTCTATGAATATAAAAGGGTATTTTATTTTAATGAAATCTTAAATACTTTTATTTTCCATGTGAAAAAATGATTAGAAAAGTAACAGACGTTATTAGTCAAGAGTCACTCAAACATGTTCAAAATCAAGTAGAAGACAGCTGTTTTTTAAGAATCATTTTTACATTTCAAAAGCCACCCTTTGTAGGGGACACCCTGGCTGACACATGTGGGATTTTGCTGCCCTGGAAAGCACAAGATGTTTAGAGACACTGATCCTTCAGTACTGAGCTTGACGTGTGTCACTATGTATAATAATAAATAAGGAGCATGCGGTGATTTGCTGTCATCCTCGGCATATAACAAAAGCCCTGAAGCCCAACCTGCACTGCCAAGGGTTTACAAAAAGGAATTCTGCTTTTTAAAATAGGAAATAATACTGAAGAGAAAGATGAAGCAATTAGGCTATAATTCTTTTCAGCGGATTCCTCTCTGCTCATTGTTTACTAAGAAGCTGGATAATAAAGCTCTGGGATTCTCAAAAGATGAATTGAAAGACCACAGATAATGGGGAGAGAAAACGTTCAAAAATATTACTGTAATCATAATTAGAACGTGTTAGAGGCCTAAAAGCTGCATGCCATTATAATTGCAATTATAACCAAGAAAGTATATATTGAATCTGATGAAACAAATACTTTTTAAATTAAAAATACTTAACATCCTTTCTTGAAATAAAAAATGGCCTGGAGAAAATGGTGGGAGTGATAATAAATAATGCCATTTCCACTTTCTCAGATGTGTGTGTGTATCTGAAAGAGTAAACATTAAAAGTGTTGTGGCTGAGAGCTGTGTACTTCTGAACACGTTCAAATAATAACAGTGAGATAGTCCTCGTCCTGTGAAATAGAAATAGGACAAAAATCGATTAAAAATATTGTCAGACTGAAGCTCTCTCTCTGGAGGCAATTTTCTCATCACAGGTACAATATGTGTAACTTACAGGGCCCAATGATCTGTCTCTCTGACTTGAAGAATTGGCAGCCTGAAGAATGAAGGGTTGAGAATTTGCCAGGCAGATCTTGGGACAAGTCTTGCTGAATGACAGGCAAGTCTGAGGCTCTGCATGTATAAAACCAGGCTAAATGATTCTAAGAGCTCACTCAAGGTGGGAACATACTCTGGGTCTGAACAACCAGATAAAGAGAGCACTTGGAGAATTCCTTCAGCATTCCCTGGTGACTGGGGGCGCAGTAAACTTCCAAAGCAGGATGCCCAATTCCTGAAGTGACACCTCTCTGACCACTGTTTGTTTTTGTTTGTTTGTTTGTTTGTTTGTTTTGAGATAGTCTCACTCTGTTGCCCCAGGTAGAGTGCTGTGGCATCATCACAGCTCACAGCAACCTTAAACTCCTAAGCAATCCTCTTTGCCTCAGTCTCCCAATTAGTTGGGACTACAAGTGCCAGACACAACACCCAGCTAATTTTTCTATTTTTAGAACCTGGGTCTTGCTCTTGTTCAGGCTGTTCCAAGTTCTGAGTTCAAGAAATCCACCTACCCCAGCCTCCCAGAGTGCTAGGATTATAGGCATGAGTCACTGCACCCACCCTCTGAACCACTTTTTTTTTGAGACAGAGTCTCACTATGTTGCCCTTGGTAGAGTGCAATGGCATCACAGCTCACAGCATATGAGTCCAACTCTTGGACTTAAGCAGTTCACCTGCCTCAGCCTCCCAGTAGCTGGTACTACAGGTACCTGCCACAATGCCCAGCTATTTTTTTGTTGTAATTGTCATTGTTGTATGGCAGGCCCAGGCTGGGTTCAAACCTGCCAGCTCCAGTGTATGTGGCTGGAGCCCTAGCTGCTGAGCAACAGGCGCCGAGCCTAGACCACTTTTGAGAAGCACAAAAACAAGCCTCAGTTGAGTAAAACTGAGAGTTCCCCCACAAACTTCGATGTCAGTATAAAGCATGTGTAGTTTTTAAAAATATGACAGATTTCAGATATCAGAAGGTTAAGCATCTAATGTAAAATTACTATACATTCCACAAATCAGGAAAATATGACCTTAACTAAAAGAGTAAAAGTCAAAAAGGGAAAATATATAAAGAAATAAGACCTGACAGATACTTCGGAACCAGAAATGAAGACTACACTAACCATCACGAATGCTTTGTAGAGCTTAAATGTTAGCACAGACTTATTCAAGTGGGAAACAGAAGGTATTAAAAAACAAAAACAAGGGTATACATGGCTGAAAATACAATAAATGAACGAAAAATTCAATTGGATTGGATTAAGAGAAGACTAGCTATTGCAAAAGAAAGATCAATGAGCTTAAAGGTATATCAATAGAATCTATAAAACTGAAGCATGCATACAATGACCTAAATAGAATTAATGAATGTATAATCAGAAACCCAAAGGAAGAGGGAGCTCTAGAAAATATATCTGAAGGAGCTCAATGTTTTCCAAATTTGGTGAACGCTGTAAACATAGATTCAGGGGGGAAGAAAAGGAGGGCATGTACACACACACGAAGGGGTTTTAAAATTGCTAAAAACCATCAATAAAGAAATTATTTTTAAATGATATCCAGAAGTACAGGAGTTAAGAGAGGAGACACATTGCATAAAGATAAGTAAAAATCAGATGGGTTAGTTTTCTTGTCAGAGAATATGCAAGCAAGAATGTCATGGAATTATATCTGAGTTTAAAATGTGCAAGTTAGGGCTGCATTGTATTCCATGGTGTACATGGACCACAGTTTATTGATCCATTCAGAAAGATGGAGACTTTATCTCCTTCACGTTTATATGGATGGAATTAGAAAATGTTCTTCTTAGCAACGTATCTCAAGAATGGAAGAAAAAGTATCCAATGTACACAGCCCTATTTTGAAACTAATTCATAGCTTTTATAGGAATGTCATAACCTAATTATAGACTTAGAATGTGCGAAGGGGGTCGGAGGGGGAGATGAGGGGAGTTGATGGGGGTAGGGAGGGTGATTGGTGGGGTCACCTCTATGGTGA